>PVLD010008904.1:0-80691 GCA_004027595.1 Dinomys branickii | reverse complement strand
TGCAAATTCCCTACTATCTTCTCTATAATTTGGTATTTCCTTTAATGTTTTTGTGTTAACTAATGTGAAGATAACTATGTAATACAACATCCAGTTCTAATTCCCTACTATATTCTGTATAACTTTGTATTTTCTGTATTGTTTATGGCTTTTCTGGTTCATATGTCTCCATTCTTTTGTCTTTAAAATAAAAAAATAATAATAACATAGCGAGACCCTGTCTCAAAAGGACAAAAAAAAAAAAAAAAGCCTAAGGTCAGGGCCAGCCTTGGTGGTACATAGCTACAATCTCATCATTGGAGCACTGAGGCAGGATGATTGCTATGAATTCAAGGTCAGCCTGAACGACCTTGTGAGACCTTGTCTGAAAAAACAAAAACAAAAAAAAAGGGCTTAAGGCCAAATTCTGCCAAATACACATACGCTGGCAAGGAGACACAAAACATCTAACCTACTTTCAGGAAGGCGAGCCGTTGGCCTGGTCTGGTTTTTAACTGTTCATTCATGAATCAAGGGCAGTAAGGCCTGGCTAATCTTCCTGGCTGGCTCCATATTGTGAAAACCACTTATTTCACCAATGAAAGATTATTTCTAGCATCTCTCAAGCTCCTTAAGCCCTTGGGTATAGATCTGGATGGTCTTTGAAGTGCTTATGTAACTGCTCTCTGGAGTGCAGATTCCTGATTAGGCCACTTCAGATGCTAACTCCCTGCTCTGGGGTTAGAAGAGGAGTCAGTCTGTGCGTGCGCGCAAACACACACACACACACACACACACACACACACACACACACACACCCCCGGAGGTTTAAACTCGAATGTTTAAAAAATAAACTCCTGCTGGAGTTGATATAGCACTATCCTAGTACTAACCAGTATTTATTAAGCAGGAGAAAAATGACGAGATGCCAGCCAAGGGGAGGAACTGCCAGTCAGGAAAACGGCTGTGCCTGGCCAGTTCAAGACTCTGCTGGTAGATGCTTAGGGGACTGCCAGATGATAGTGCTGGGCTTCAGGATAAAGAAAGGGAACCTGGGAACTGGCCAGAATACACTTCAAATTCTGGCATTACCATTTAGGTAGCCATGTGGTCCTTGAGGAGGTCAGATTTTCTGAGTTAATTATTTATAGAATAGTGATAGTAACCATTCTTGTCACTTAGGGTTGTTGAAAGAGTTCATTGAGGTAGTATGTTATCTGTCATGTGATTTACAGATAGTAGGTTTTTTTTGCTATAATCAGTATTTGAACAAATACTTGCTGAAGCTCTAATGGCCTAGTAGAGCATGTACCATCTACCAGATGGAGATATTAAGAGGCTCAAGCAGCCTATTTTAAGATTTTTTTTTTTTTTGGTCTTTTTGAGACAGGGTTTCTCTATGCAGTTCAGGCTGGCCTTGAGCTCACTTTATAGCCCAGGCTGGTCTCCAACTTGCAGTGATCCTTCTGCCTCAGTCTCCCAAGTGCTGGGATTATAGGCGTGCACCACTACACCTGGTTTGGTAGTTTCTTTAGAAATGGCTCACCAATCAAAAGTATCCCAGGTTCTTCTTGCCTCAGACAAAGAATTGGATGAGACAAGCCAGTAACAGCGCCAAAAATTTATTTGAAAGTGTAAGCTAAAATGTTATGGAAGGGCTGGGGATATAGCTCAGTGGAATAAGCGCCTGCCTAGCAAGCGCAGGGTCCTGAGTTCGATCCCCAGTACCGCAAAAAAAAAAAAAAAAATGTTACGGAGGAAACCAGCTCTGCAGAGCTAACTTGGGCTGAGCAAAGAGAAAAAGAGGGGAGGAGCAAAAACCAAAATTTAGGTCTCATCTGGGAAACGTGGTGGAGGCTACCGTGCAAACTCATACACCACAGCAGCCGCTTTCTTATGCCGGCCACGTGGGAGCCCCAGAGACGTCCTACATACAGGGCCCTGGCGCTGCCCTGGAGTCTTGTAATTGACAGGTCCTGCTCGGTTTCCCCAGCCAGCTTTGGAATTATCTCCTATGTCACTATGTCGTATCTCCTACGTCACTCCTGCCTCAGCCTCCCAAGTGCTGGGGTTGTAGGTGTGTACCTCTGGGGTAGTTCTGGTCCAGCGTCTGCCTCAGGAGCCCGGGGCAGAATTTAGTAGCCACCGGTCCCTGAGACATCTTCAGGAGGCTATTTCCCATCCAGTCTCTGAGAGTCTCTGGGTGAGTATGGGATGGGTCAGAGAATCTTAGGATCACTATGGAAGCAGGACCGAGAGGACTTACAGTGAGGAGCAGAGAAGGCAGGAAACGAGATGGCCAGGACAGAACCTGTGTGTGTGTGTGTGTGTGTGTGTGTGTGTGTGTGTGTGTTCTAACTTTGACCAGGGGGTCATCTTCCTTCTATTCATTCAGTCACTCACAAACATACTTACTGAGCACTTGCTATTTCCCAGGCTCCGTGCTAAGAAAAGTATGACAGTATGACCCAGTGAACTCAGGGCCGCGGCTCTAGAGCTGGCTGTGCCTGCCCTGGGTTCTTGGTGCTTCCCAGCCAAAATGTAGCATGAAACCCATGCAGTGAGGACATTGCTGTGAATGAAAGAGCCAGGCCAGGCAGTGGAGAGGAGGGCGTTCCCTCTGTGGACAGGGGTCCAGTGCTCCCCCCTAGGAAGGTGGTTACAAGGTAGAGATGGGACTGCAAATGTAGCTCAGTGATAGAGTGCACAAGGCCCTGGCTTCAAACCCCAGCACTGCAATGATTAGATAAATAAACAGTGGAGGCAAAGGGTCTGCCCCGATGCCTGGAATAGACACGTCTTATTAAACTATTTAATATTGAACAAGGAGGATCGTGAAGGTATAAAAGCATAAACGTCAACCCGAAGACCAGGGACTGACAAGCTAACATAGAAGGGGGTGGGTGGAGAAGGAGGGCCTGGTCAAGCAGGATTTTGATGAGGAAGTGGACAGCGATCCCAAATATAAAATCCTGAGGGCACCGACTGAAAACAGAGTCCGGGCCTCAGCCTAGCCATTTGGGTCAGCAGGCCTAGGACCTGAGGCTGTCATACATATGTCACATTCTGACACCACAGGGATCTCGGAGGCAGCAGCTCCAGAGAGGAGCATGGGTGGAACTGCTGTCACAACAACATGTGTCAGTGCAGAGATCTGTCCTGTGCAGCTGCGGGCCTGTGAGCAAGAGACCGCGGGATGGGAGCGGAGAGGAGGGCTACAGGGAGGCCGAGTTGGAAGCTGTAAGGCTCAGGGAAATAAAGCCCTAAATCCATACATTCCACTGGAATTCGAGATCTTTTTTTTTTTTTTGCAGTACTGGGGATTGAACTCAGGACCTTGCATTTGCCAGCCAGGCGCTTATGCCATTGAGCTACATCCCCAGCCTCTTTGAGATCATTTTAGAGCTTGTGATATCATGGTTTTATACCAGCTGTCTTCTCCGTCAACTTTTTTTTTTTTTTTTTTTTGGTCTTTTGAGACAGGGTCTTGCTATGCAGTTCAGGCTGGGCTTGAGCTCACTTTGTAGCACAGGCTGGTCTCGATCTCAAAATGATTCTCCTGCCTCAGCCTCCCAAGTGCTGGGATTATAGGCATGCACACACAGCTTTCATCAAAGATGGAAACAATGGCTGCTCACCTCCACTGGGGAGGGAGGAGCTGGGCAGGGGCAGCACCAAGTAGGTGTCAGGTTCTTGAACAGCCTGGGGAGAGACATAGGTTCTAAGAAGCCAATGAAACTCAAGCCAGGCGGGTGCTGCTTGTGGCCTCCTCTTTCTCTGTTGCATGTATGTGGCAGCTCCAAACACATGGCCTCTCAAGGTGACAGCGTGTGGCCTCTGTGGTTCCACATCCAGAGTTCAAAGTGCAGCCCTGGCACTTGGCTCCATTCAGGCCTCTTAGGAAGAACAGTACTTGGTTACTGTGCCCATTAGTGTCGTCTCTCCCACCCGTGACAGACCCCAGCTGAGAAGACAGCCTTCGCACCCTGACCTCATCCTCAAACGACTCCTCGTCTGAGCTCCCACAGCTCACGTCACAGGTCTTGGAGGTGACGCTCCGCTTTCCTACTGTTGACCCGTGCTTGTCGCAGACCCACTGTGGGCCAGGGTGCAGGAGAGGGACATCATGGAGAGCAGAGGATTGTCTAGCTGGCTGGGCCTGCGGGGTTTCCTTTTCCTGAGAGGCTGCTTTCCCTCAGGGGAAGAGGCCTCAGATCTGGTGGGGGGCCTGCCACAGGGCTGTAAGGACCAGCTCCTGCTCAGCCAGTTTTGTGATCTGAGGATGGTCTCTGCAGGTCTTTGTGCCTCTCGGTGTTCAGCTCTGTGACAGGAGCAGGGCCTACACGGCTGCCTGTGCATCCAGAGTAGATGGGCACTCCCTGAGGGCCATGATCTGGGAGAAGTGGGGCTCCTGCATGCGAAGCATGTTGTGAGCTGGGGTGACCCTCGCTAGCTGGGAGTAGAAGCAGTGTCACCTAACATCCCTGGCTCACAGCTGGCCGTTCCACCCAGAACAAGTGGAATCTGTCTAATTTCCCTGAAAAACAAACGGTTTAAAGCTGATATTTAATGTTCCAGGCATCTGCTAAGTGTTTTCCGAGCGGTTAGAAAGAAGAAAAATAAGATGCGAGGGCTTAGCGCTCTAGCCCGAGCCTGGCCTGCGTTGTGAAACCCTGTCTTAAAAGAAAAGAAAGAAGGTTAACAAGGAAAAGAAAAACATTTTACAAGGAATACTGTCGCACGGATGATCTCCTCTCACAGTTCTCTGGGCCTGGAGTTATTTTTCTCTTCCTTTTCTGAGGGAGTAAACTGAGGCCCAGCAGCCGGGCCAACCTTCTATTCTGCGCTTCGGGCCTGCTTCGCCGAGGCACCGGCCCCTGCAGGGCGCCTCCCAGGCAGAGTAGCTGCAGTGATGAACCATCATCCAGCACTGACAGGAAAGGGAAGAGGCGAGCGCAGGGCTGGGGCCCAGCCCCCTCCCCGTTCCCCTACTGCCTCAGTCTGGAACCAGTAGGTCGCAGGCTCCTGTGACCTTCAGGACTTCACCTTGTTGCGCTTCCTTTTTTTTTTTTTTTCCCGGTACTGGGGATCAAACTCAGGACCTTCAGCTTGCCAGGCATGCGCATATTGCACTGAACTATATCCCCAGCCCCCTACTCCCTCCCTCCTGTCCACTGCACTCAGGCACAGAGTTCTTAAGAGGAGCGTCAGGAGTCACCCTCTTCAGGGTGCTTTCTTTGCCAGCTCCTTTTTAGAAAGGGGATTAGTTCAGATGGCTTAACCCGTCCTCCCTCTCCAAGTTCTGGCCGTGACCTACCTCAGGCAGGAAGCTAACTCTCAGTGCCATCTAGTGGTGAGGATTGTCTGTCTGCGGGAAGGACTCGGCCCAGTTGCATCTAGGGCCAAGGTTTGCTTTGGTCACCCTGAAACGCAGTGGGTATTGAGGATGTGAATTCTACATGTCTTGTTCCTGATTAACTTCATATAGTTTCAGGTAAGAGCTGATGTAGGAGGATCTCAAGTTCAAGGACAAGCCAGGCATGGTGGCACATACCTGTAATCCCAGCACTCGAGAGGCTGAGGCAGGAGAATCGTGAGTTCGAGGCCAGTCTGGGCTACAAAGTGAGCTCAAGGCCAGCCTGAACTGCACAGCAAGATACTGTCTTAAAAAAAAAAGTTCAAGGACAAGCTTGGGCAATTTGGCAACAAGCTAAACTCTGTCTCAAAATTTTAAAAAGGGTGGGGCTGGGAGTAATGGTACATATATATAAACCCAACACTCAGGAGGCTGAAACAAGAGGATCGCTGCAAGTTCAAGACCAACCTGGGCTACACTGTGAGTTCAAGGCCAGCCTAGAATACGTACCAAGACCCTGTCTCAAAAGCAAGCAAAACCCAAGCTTCGGGTTAAGCACCGTCTTGGCTCTGCTGTGGGTAAATGCTGGAGCCCTGAGATGGAATCAGACTGCCGGCCTCTGTGCTGTGTCAGGGGCTTTGCTCAAGTAGAAGTGAGGCTTGGCATTCTCAGAGGGCCGGTATGGGCCCTGCGTCTTTTAAAAAGGATTTTCTGCATTTCTGGCTTCTAAACTCCTTGGTCTAGGTCCAGAATACTAGCCTGGTTCCCTTTTTTCCCATCCAAAGGAGTCAGGTAAAGGTGACAGACAGGTCTCATATACAGAAAGGGGTGAGCAGAACAGGCAGGTGTCAGTGTATCTCCAGGAGACATGGCTGTGGGAGCCTGGTTGCTCCTTCACACATGACATGTTCCCACACTAGCCAGAAGGGAAAGTCTCAGCTGGTTTCTGGAGTGGTCTGATTGGGAAGGCATCAATTTCCTATACGCAGGGAATCAAACGTGTGCAGACCCAGCATCTCTGGGGCAAAAGATTCTCCTGGGAAAAATGTGATCCTTAAGTGCTGCAATAAATACACTGAAATATTTATTTATTATTTATTTATTTGTTTGTTTTTTTGAGACAGAGTCTGGCTATGCAGTTCAGGCTGGACTTGAACTCACTTTGTAGCCCAGGCTGGTCTTGAACTCACAATAATCATCCTGCCTCAGCCTCCCAAGTGCTGGGATTACAGGCATGTGCCACCGCACCTGGCGCATTGTAATATTTAAAATAACTTTCCCTAAAGATATCTGCCACTCAGGCCAGTGCTAATGGGTATAAGACTCTGCCCTTTACAGAGGCGAGGCTCATTGAAGATGTTTTCATCAGGACACATCTGTGATGCAGAATAGTGATGCTCACTTTGGGGGCTTGGAACATGCATGCATCATAACTTGATTATTTTCGGTCCCTTTACCCTGCCCTCCCTTTCCTTCTCCACCCCTCGGCCCTCTACCCTGTCTTCAGGAGCCTACTTAGAGCTTCCTGTAATTTTCTCTTTCCTTTATTCTTTTATCTATGGAAAGAAATACAGAAAGCTTCACAAGTCTGCCCACCATCCTCGTGCAGGGACCTTGCTGATCTGCGCAGGGTTCTGCTGTTAGCACGTGCGATGCCGGAGCGAGCACACAGAGCTTTCTCTTGGTTTCCACTCCAACACCCTACTTCCCGCAGCATTTTGCGGCATTTGCGTCCTTTCTTGAGCTGTGTCCCTGAAGATTTCTCATAAGTGATGTTAGGAAAAGGATGGGAGATGCCTCCAATACAGAGAGCAGCAATAATAGCAAAATAAAAGAAAAAAGGGTCCAACCTGCATCCATCACTTGGGACCTAGTTAGTAAGGTATTACGTGTACAGCTACTACAATTTAAGATGAAGAATTCTATTTATTGACATGAAAAATCTCTGTTACTTAACGTCAAATGAAACTTCTAGCTGGGCGTGGTGGCGCACGCCTATAGTCCCAGCACTCGTGAGGCTGAGGCAGGAGGATCATTGTGAGTTTGAGACCAGCCTGAGCTACAAAGTGAGCTCAAGGCCAGCCTGAACTGCACAGTGAGAGCTTGTCTCAAAAAGACAAAACCAAACAACAACAACAAAAAACTAAGCAAACAAAAAAGAAACTTCTAGAAAAGTATGTAGAGTATTATTTACTTTATATAAAACTATAAGCATTCTATATATAAATATAGGGTTTTTTTTTCCCCAAAAACATTAAGTTTTTATCTTTGGGTATAGAAATTTGATGCAACATTTTTACTTTCTGCTTTGTTCTTTTCCATATTATGTAAACATTTTACAAGGAGCATGGATCATTTTTCTAATAAAGCTATTAAAGTGTTCTGAAAGTATTGATGTCACGAGTAAGGAAGAAAGCTGAGATTTGGGAACACTGACAAGTGACTCCATAAAAGCCACAACCTTTGTCAGTCCACAAACCAGAATGTGCCCCTGTACCCACGAACCCTTCAAGTTTTGAAGCAACTCTCCGAGTCCTGCCTCTAGCTGGTTAAGATGCTGGGGCTGGATGTGGACAAGTGGGGATCGGTGTTCAGACTGGAAGAGACCTACCTGCTTCTTGCACTCTGTGGGTCCCTGCCATCTCTTCAAAGCGGTTAAGCTGGGACCACAAGAGCATTACCGGCGCCCTCTTTCTTTTTTTTATTTTAAAGACAAAAGAATGGAGACATATAAACCAGAATAACACAAAAACAATACAGGAAATACCAAATTGTAGAGAAGATAGTAGGGAATTAACACTGGATGCTGTATTACACAATGTTATCTTCACATTTGTTGCTCAGTTATACAGATGATGGCTTGTTCGATTAATCAATTTTCTCCACCCTCATCTCTGTTATTCTACCACCCAGTCAGTCATCTTCCCTCTGATAATAACTGTACTTTTGGGTTTATTTACTCCCTCGGGCTCTCACACTGGGAAGAGACATGGCTGCTTCAAATTATCCTGTAATAAGTCTGGGTGTACACAAATTGCTATGTCAGGAGGTGGAAAAACACCCATGCTCAAAGACAGTAGGTAGGCAGGGAACCAAGTTCACTATGGTCAAGCCTGCTCCCTCTTATACAGTATGCTCTTGCAGTCTGGCAGTTGCCCAGGTCCTGAAGGAGTAGACACATGTCTGGAGACAGAGTTACATTGAGCCCTTACTTCTGATGCAAGCCCACTTCACACCCTACTGGGAAATGACGTTTTCACCAATTCTCTCCAACGCTCGGTGGGTAGAGTCCAGAGGCCTGATGGCATGAGGGTCTGCTGGGAAGAGCGTAGCTACTGATTTCAAGGAGGAAGTCCCAAGCCTCTCTTCCTTCCCTCTACCCTGCCCACCCCTCCAGTGTGATGTTCCTGCATACTTCCAACTGCAGCCCAGACCCTCATGCCCCTTCCTCTGATGACCCTAGGGTTCAGGGGCACCAGCAGCTCCTCATCAGGGAAGGGGGTTGGGGCCCATGGGGCCCATTGTCTTCCTATAACATGAACTTGGATTTAAATAGTAAAAGCCCAAGGATGAGGCAGAGTGCTAATCTCCCACCATACAACTATGGGGCACTTAGAAGGTCAAGATGGACCACTGGGCAACTGGCTGCTTCTTAGCCTCCCCACCCTGAGCACAGACCTGCAGGTCCAGGACATGGCCCTCCTGCTGTGTGCTTCTCTGTGTTACTGAAACCCCACCTTCTCCCTCTCCCAGACCCAGAGTCCTCTGCTGTCCTGGGAGGCCACAGCTCCATATACCTGATATGACTGCCCGTGGATGTGAAAAACGTCCCCCTAAAGATGTCGCTGCCCCTTCCCCACATCTGTGCTTGGCTGAAGGCTGAGAGAAAGCCGACCTTGCCCTGAGCTGTGGACGAAAGAGAGGCAGCGGTATTGATCGCAAGAAGTCTGTGAATTTACAAATACTCACTCCTGAGCCAAGCCAGAGCGTTTACAAATAGAGTGTGGTAGAGATAGACCTGACTGTGGAATGAATCCCAAAGCAGAACGCAAATAATCACAAACCTTCCACTTCCTGCAAAGCAAGGGATTTAAAGCAGTCACTGGAGGGCCAGGCATAATCGGTGCTATAAACACAGCAGTCACGTGGCACCTGAGTCATACTTGGTTGTGGACCGCCCGTGGGGTTCTTGTCTTTCATCCATGTGGGTCTGGATCCTTCTTACCTGTGGAACTCTACTCCTTCGCATACTGCATAGTACGTTGATAGTTGTTGTTTTTTTTGTTTTGTTTTGTTTTTTTGGCGGTACTGGGGATCGAACTCAGGACCCTGCGCTTGCTAGGCAGGCGCTTATTCCACTGAGCTATATCCCCAGCCCCTGTTGATAGTTGTTGAAAGGAGCAAGTTCCTGGAAACCAGGCACCTGTCTCTCCCAATAGCATAACACTAGGTATAAGACTAAAAATGCATTTGCTGGTTAATTAGTAGATGTTGGAGACTAATGGAACACCTCAACTGAACTAATTCCCCAGGGCAAGATGGCACCCTGGGGTCATGACCCCTCCAGCTTAGGCAGCCTTTCCTAAAGGTGGCAGAGTTCTACCAGGGCCAGGACACGGAGGGTAGAGAGAGGGACAGGTTTTTCCCTACCTCCTGTGATGCACTTTGCACCCCAGTGGCCCCAGCTAGACCACCTCTCAGCCAGCTCCAGTGGGAGATACCTTTTGTCTCAGATCTACAGAGAGAAAGATTTTTCTGCTTGACCCCATCCTGGGACCTAGGGAATCTGGGATTGGTACTTGGGAGAGATGTTGTGATAGAAATTCTTAACCTATGTTGCCAAGGCCCAAGATACTCTTCTGCAATCACTACGTCAGGCTGAAATTTCTCTTTGAACTGATGTGGTGGGGTTGGGACAGGCACACAGTGACGGGGGGAGGGCATGGCTTAGATAGCAGCATAAAAGCTTTGGTTGCAAAGCCTCCTCCTATGCAGGACAGCCTTAACAGTGCCCCTTTGTCTGTCCTCAGACGACTAAGCTCCTTGTATCCTGGCAAAGGGAGGCACAGCGGGGAAGTGACCAGCTTGGAGTGTGGTTTATAATCTCCGGGGCAGAAATTCTTTTAAATATGCCCAGCACCTGGCCTGACCACTGAGCCGGAAATGAGAGCAGCTGAGTGGGGGTGGTGAGTGAGGTGGGTGGGTGGAATGGGGCTCTCTCCACGACTCCCAGGTTTTCTACTGAATTCTATCCCCCAAAGGATTTACAACCTCCACGCAGAAACCCAGCTTCCAGGTATCAAGGGGTGTGGCCTCATTGTGTGCTCATACTCTGCCTTTGATTTCATTAGCTTTGGGCCTTTCCTCTCTTAATTCACTGCTAGTCTTATGAACCTGCACTAATTTTCAGGGCTGTTGTAGAATACACACATCAGTGTGTTACAGTGCTTTACAGATGGATTCCCATTGTCACAGACTCCTATGTTCTTTATGTTCGGACTCAAGGTGTCCCTGAGTACTGTGCAGTCTTTTATCCACGGCATTTCCCTTTTGATAATGAAAAGAGAGACAGAGGACACGACTTTTAAATAAACCCTCAGGAGGACTGGGATGTAGTTCAGTAGTATCACTCATGCCTAGCGTGCACAAGGCCCTGGGTTCAATTTCTAACACCCAATATATACTTATTTATTCTCCAAGAGTAAGAGGACATATAATTTTGAGAACTCTATGAAAGCATATAATTGATCAAGGATATAGCTCAGTGGTACTGCACCTGCCTGGCAAGTACAAGGTCATGAGTTAGATTTCTGGCATCAAAAGAAAAAATATATATATCCCTTTCCCACATGGAATAGATAGCAAGTCCTCTGATAAACCAACAGCCAACTTGATCATTTCCCTTGGGCTTATTACTTCCTCTAGTACTCCTTGCAATTCTTCCGTGATATTTTATACAGGTTCAAGAACATTCCTAATAACCTTTTGCATTTGCTTTCCCTGTCACAATTCACCTATCATGTAGCTGTGCAAAATTCACAACAAGCCTATTTTTAATGTAATTTGTGGACTTACCCTAACGTAAATTATGGACTCTGGATGATAATAATGTCACCCAGCTCTGTACCAGTCCTGGCAAGAGGAGAAATATTTATTGTTCTGCATCTATGTCAAAGCCTCCTGCTGCTTTCTTGAAACTGATAATACTTCCCCATTCACCTTCTCTCGTGGCTGAGAATCTTACAAAAACAAAAACAGTGAGATCCTGTTACACACTAAAAGTGGCCCAAAGAAGGAACTGACAGCACCAAATGCTGGTGAGGATGTGGAGCAACGGGAATGCTCATTCGCTGCTAGGGAAATGCAGAAATGGGGCATCCACTTTGAAAGACGGTTTGGAAATTTTAAAACTCAACATACTCTCGCATGCATAATCCAGCAATCATTTGCCCTAGTACTTACCCAAAGAAGTTGAAAGCTTGTATCTACAGGAACACCTACATGCAGTTTATAGTAGCTTTTATGGTCTTCTGTGGTGCTGGGGATGAAACCTAGGATCTCATAGACGCTAGGCAAATGCTGTACAACTAGACAGCACCCCAGTTGGTGCTTTTGTTCTCAACTGCCATAACTTGGAAAGAGTCACAATATCTTTCAGGTAAAGGCTGGGCATGATGGTGCATCCCTGTAATTCCAGCACTTGGGAGGCTGAAGTAAGGGGAGTGCAAATTCAAATCCTGCCTGGGTCATTTAGTCTAGATTCTATCTAGAAGTTTTAAGTTTTAAAATTTTGAAAAAGTTAGAATGTTGGGTACACAGCTCAGTGCAATCCTGGGATCGATCTTCAGTAGTATAGAAACAAACAAACAAAATTCCAGACAATGGAATATTATTCAGTGCTAAAAATAAATGAGCTGTCAAACCATAAAATAATCAGGAGAAAATTTAAAAGCATATTGTAAATAAAAGGAACAGGGGATACAGCTCAGTGGAATAAGAGCTTGCCTAGCAAGCGCAGGGTCCTGAGTTCGATCCCCAGTAACGTAAATAAAAGGAACCAATCTGATGGAAAGGGTCCATGTTATCTGACTCCAGCTAGCCAATGATCCTCAAAGACAGTGGAAAGATCAACGGCTAGTGTTGGGGGGAGACACAGCACATGGAGCGCATGGAGTGCACAGGTTGCTTATGACAGTGAAGATATTCTGCCTGAGACTGTGATGGTGGGTACATGTCATTCCACATCTCTCTAAACTCATGAAGTGCACACCAGCAAGGGTGAAGCCTAACATATACTGTGGACTTTGGGGGTGGTAATGATGTGTTAATGTAGGTTCATGAATTGTAACTAAGGTACCACTCTGGTTGGTGAATTGATAGCGGGAAATGTTATGCCTGTATGGAATCTGGGTGTGTATGGGAAATCTGCTCAGTCTTGCTGTGAAACTAAAACTGCTCTAGAAAATAGAGTGTAGGCTGGGAGTAGTGCTCTGAACTTGGAGTCCCCAGCTACTCGGGAGGCTGAGGGAGTAGACTCCTTGCCAGACAGAATAACTAAGTGAAACTGTCTTTAAAACAGATTAATCCAGCACTCAAGAGGCTGAGGCAGGGGGATCATTGTCAGTTCAAGGCCAGCCTGGGCTACAAAGTGAGTTCAAGAACAGCCTGAACTGCATAGTGAGACCCTGTTTCAAAAGGACAAAAAAAAAAAAAAAAAAAAAAAAAAAAATTAAAAAAGAGTCTAATGAAAACGAATTTTAATTTTAAAAAAGAAGTTTATAAAGGAACCGAGTCAGATTTTGTTTGTTTGTTGGTTTGTTTTGTCCTTTTGAAACAGGGTCTCACTATGCAGTTCAGGCTGGCCTTGAGCTCACTTTGTAGCCCAGGCTGATCTCGAACTCACGACGATCCTCCTGCCTCAGCCTCCTGAGTGCTGGGATTACAGGTATGTGCCACCACACCCAGGTATGTGCCACCACACCTAGCTTCTGGGTGAGGTTTAAATTCCCTGTGTGACATATTTCTGTTTCTCACAGACATTTGCTGTGTGTGGTCAAGGCTGTTTGTCAGCAGCCTTTTGCCTATTTTTGGTATCAGCCCCTTGATTTCTGTTTCACTGCTGGCCTCGAAGTCACAACATCCAATACTGTGGGGCTTACATGAGGGGGTCCTGCTCAGTCTACAGGGAAGGTGGATGCACAACTCAACCTGAGAAAAGTTGACTTCACACTTGATAAAGAAAGAGATTAGAGACTAGTTTTTCTGGCAGGAGAAAGCCTTGTGGAGACTCTAAGTTACTTCCCGTGACTGGGCCTCTGAAAGCTAGTGCTAGTCTTTTTTTTTCCCCAGCATGAAGAATTGAACCAACGTTTTTTGCATTGAGTTAGAGCCCCATCCATTTTTAAATCTTTCTTTTGAGACAGCGTCTTACTAGGTCACTAAGTTGCACAAACTGGGCTCAAACTCACCATCCTCCTGCCTCAGCCTTCGAGAGTGCTGGAATTATAAAGCATGTTCCACCATACCAGGCCAGATCTGACCAGGTCCTAGTTTTTTTGAGATTGTTTTTGTCAGTATCCCTTTCAGATCTTAGTCACCTGATCATATACTGTGAATAGATTCCTTTTAGATTTAAGATGGCAGAGCCGGGGAGATGGTTCAGCGGCACAAGCACCTGCCTGGCAAATGCAAGGTCCTGAGTTCCATTCCTGGTGCCAAAAATAAATAAATAAATGGTAAAAGTTAAGATAGCTAAAATCAGCTTCTGTGGCTTCAGAAAAAAATCCTAAATGATCAAATTCCCATTCCTTAGCCCCTTTGTAATTCCTTTTCTCCCTATGTTAAGAAGGGATTTTTTTCTCTATATTCAAACACCAGCCAGGTGTGGCGGTGCACTCCAGTAATGCCAGCACTCAGGAGGCTGAGGCGGGAGGATCCTTGTGAATTCAAGGCCAGCCTGGGCTACAAAGTGAGCTCAAGGCCAGCCCGAACTGCGTAGCGAGACCCTGTCTCAAAAAAGACAAAACAAACGAACAGACAAAAACTCAAACACCAGCATCCACCAAGGTGGCACTGTACACCCACTCTCTGCTTTTCTTCCAGCTTGTTTTCCTGTAAAGTGGATCGAACAGATTCCAAACTCAAGTTGCCCTCAGCACCGATGTTTCCTCTGTTTCTACCCCTTCTCCCTCATCACAATATGTGTGACAGACTGCGTGTGACCCTCCTTGACCTCCAGGTCCTATGCTCCTTCCCAGACTTTCTTTTTTTTTTATTTTTATTTTATTTATTTATTTTTTTTTTGTGGTACTGGGGATCGAACTCAGGACCCTGCGCTTGCTAGGCAGGCGCTTATTCCACTGAGCTATATCCCCAGCTCCCCCAGACTTTCTTTTGGGGCCATGCGCCAGCTCATACCCTGAAGTTGTCCTCTCAAGCCACATATCTCCTAACTCTCGGTCAGAGGGCAACCAGTCCTAACAAGCGTTAAGAAATCTTTCTGATTTCCTTCAAAAGTCATCAAGAACATTCCTCATGGTAGAGACAGGAACAAGCCCTTCATGGATGGTTTGCTCTGGAGGCAAGACAGAAGTTCTTGTCCTTCAGAAAACAGGCCTAAGAATCTGACATGTTCAAGGTACTTTATTTTATATATATATATAATATATATATGTGTGTGTGTATATATATATATAATATATATGTATGTATGTATATATATATATATATTTGGTCTTTTTAAGACAAGATCTCGCTATGCAGTTCAGGCTGGCCTTGCGCTCACTTTGTAGCCCAGGCTGGTCTTGAACTCGCAACGATCCTCCTGCCTCAGTCTCTCGAGTGCTGGGATTATAGGTGAGAACCACCACGCCTAGTTCAAGGCACTTTAGAAACTGCAAAGACACTTGCAGGACACCTGGTAGTAGAACAGAGGTGTGAAGAGAACTACCATTAACTGCAGACTGTAGCAGGGAATTTCCAGGACAGTGTGGAGGTTCTGTCACTGATTACCTCGATACTCCATGCCTGACATTAATGCAAAGCACCTTATAGGCATCATTTTGTTCTTACTGTGGCCCTAGGGGTGGGTGTTATTGCTACTTCTGTTTTTGCAGTCGAGGAAATAGACTGAGAAATGAACCCACTTAAGGCACCCAACTAGGACACGGAGTCTGAGCTCAAATCCAAGTCTGGGAAACACTTGTTATACCAAATAGCATGAAGTGTCACCTGCTTTAGAATTACACAAAAAACCAATTAAAATCTTTTAAGCCAGGCCATAATGACACATGCCTGTAATCCCAGGACTCAGCATGCTGAAGTTGGAAGATGGCAAGTGTGAGGTCATCCTGAGCAAGACCCTGTTTTAAATATAGATCAGAGATAGGTAGATAGATAGATAGATTCATTCATTCATTCCAGGTCTGCCTGTGTAAATCTATGTCTGTCTGGTCCACTATACCATTCTATTTACTTCGATAAGACAAGAAAGAAAAGACGGCAAGGCATTCTCTAGTGTGTATTAGTAGAGGGGCTTAGTTTATCCCAAGGACCCTCCACTTTCCTTTTTTTGGTTTTTTGAGAGAGTCTCACTATGTACTTTGGGCCAACCTTGAACTCACTATGTAGCTCAGGCTGGCCTGGAACCCACAGTGATCCGCCTGCCTCAGCCTACTGAGCCCTGGGATAACAGGTGTACACCACCATGCCCGGCTTGGGACCCTCTACTTTCAATCTGTACTTAAGTCTCTCAGCCGTGACCACTGTGCCTCTGAGGTTCACCTGGGGCCACTCTACCCATGCCTTCCTATAACTTTGCAAGCAGGTCTCCACACTCCTGAGGTGAAAATCCAGGGACTTACTCAGCCACAGATGCTGTTTTAAGGTCCTCTACTGGAGCAGACTGCTCTGCCCTGTACATGCCTGATTTTATTTGAAATCTTGATGCAGATGGAAAGGACCTTGAACAGGGTGCTGAAAGACCTCAGTTTGAGCTGCATTTTGCTTTTACTAGAAATCTAAACTTGACCAAACCACACAGACTTTCTGAGCCTTGATTTCCTCATTTATGTAATGCCCTACTCAAATAAAGAAGAGATGAGCCTGGCACGGTGGTACCTGCCTAGAATCCCAGCGCTCAGGAGGCTGAGGCAGGAGGCCTCCTGAATCTGAGATGAGGAAAATCCTGATTGTGGTGTTAAACCCAGGAGAGAGCTGGTTAAAGACTGGTTAATCCTTGTGCCTTAGCTCCTAATTCTTCCCTTTTTCTGCTTCTGTAGCTGGTAACTTGACCCCTCTACTAAGAATGAAAATGTTAATATTATATATGAATACATTTTCTTTGACCTGGTTTATTTTTTGCCTCTGATTTTAAGAGAAATTCATTCCTGTGGGCCCCTAAAAATATTGTTGGCACTACACACCCTGCCTGCCTACCGTGCCTAATGGCTAAGTTGCCGGGAATTCAGATCTTGTTGCCTTTCCAGCGCATTATGCCTTCCTCTCAGCAATGCTGCCTCCCAGAGTGGGAGAGAGTAGAGCCAGCTGCCAAATCAGCAGAGACAGCAGGAGCCCTATGACTTCATGGCAAGGGGTGCACAGGAGGTGTCTCACAGCTCGCTGGACCTTAGTAAAGCCGCTTCTCTCCAGGGTGTGTGTGTTGAGGGCAGCTGTCTCCTGTCTCTCTGACACTGGGGTAGGCACAGCCCATATGGCCCTGAACCCTTTCTCCTTTCTCCCTGTCCTTCCCCCAGCAGAAAACAGTTTCGTGTTACTGAAAACCTATTGTGGACTGAGGACTTTGCATGTACCATGTCACTGAGCCATCACAATATATTTAGGAAGTAGGTGTTAGGGAGACATCCATTACACAAAGGGGGATAATGAAGGTCAGTGGCTATTTCCTTCCTAGGCAGGTTTAGGAACCCAAGGTAACTCTGTCCCTGTCAGAAATCTAGTGTTTTTCTTAGAGAAGACTACGTTGACCACCCCAAGAACAGGGTAGGCAGGGGGCTGGGTTTAAAGCTCCTGGACTGCACTGCTCACTTCCAGTTTCAGGATGTACCCTAGCTGATCTTTGAATACCCTGACCAGCGGCAAGAGGTTAATGGAAACCCATGGCCCCATCAGACAATTAGGGGGTAAACATAGTACCAGATTAGGTTTAGAAAACAGAGCAGCGAGTGGAGCGTGGTGGTGCACGCTTGCAATCCCAGCACTCCGGAGGCTGAGGCAGGAGGATCGCTGTGAGTTCGAGGCCAGCCTGGGCTACAAAGTGAGCTGGAGGCCAGCCTGAACCGCACAGCAAGCCTTGTCTCAAAAAAAAAAAAAAAGTAGAGCAGCTAGATGAACCTCAGCTTCTCTTACTGAGAAGACTCCGCACTGCCTTGGTCCTTGTAGAGCACTTTGTCCCCATGGGCAAGGCTGCAGTAGTACTGTTTAATCTTTTTGGCATAGACTAAATCGTGGGCTTGGGAAGTTCAGGCCTTGCTTTAGGCAAGTCATTTCCTTAAACTTCCTTAGGCCTCTGTTTCTCCGTCTCAGAAATGGGAATAATAAGCTGATACAGCTGTTTCAATGTGTGGACCACACGGACACAATGCCGGTGTCACAGTGGCTTTAATGCCAAGTGGCCCTCAGGTAGCGCGGGCCTGCATGGTACCCACACTGGATGCGGCTCACGCGGTCCCCAAACCTCAGATGTAGGCGGAGCGGGGTGGGGGCGCAGGGAGGCCGAGGGGCCCCACGCCGCAGCCACCTGCACCGCCAGGGCTGGGGACGCTTCTCGGTGCCCGGGCAGGGCCCGGCCGGCGGGCGCGCAGGAGTTAAGCAGGGCGGAGGGCAGCGCCTGTCGGCCGGAGCATGTGCAGTTTGCACCGCATCCGTACTATGGGTGAGTGCCGCCGCCGCCGCCGCCGCCGAGGGTTCGCTTACTCCCGGGCAGCGGCGGCTGCAGCCCCCCGGCCCCGGCGCCGCGGCGCGCGCCCAGCCGCGGTGCGGGCGTAGGCACGGGCGGGCGGCGGCGGCGGCGAGGGAGGCACGGGCGCCGGGGGGCGTGGGGGCGGGGAGCGGGCGGCGCAGGAGAGCGCCCCGAGTCCGCGCGGAGGAGGAGGGAGCCGCGGGAGACTGCGCTCTGGGCCGCACCTGCACCGGCTCGGCCGGCCCTGCCGGGTCGGTCCTGCCCTGCCCGCGGCCGCAGCCCGGCCCCGCACCGGTAGGTGCCCCGATGCACGCGGGGAGGCCTTTCCGCCGCCGCCGGAGCGGCCGAGTGCGGCGGGCAGCGAGGGGCGCAGGGGGCGCGGGCGGCGGCGCGGTGATGGGAAGATGGGGCGGCGGGCGCGGGGCCCGCGGATCCCGCTTCCTCTTTGCTTTCGGTTTCGCGGCCGCTGCCGGCCCGAGCGCCAGCCGCAGCGGAGCGGGTGCGCAGGGGCTCGGGTTCCCTGCGGGGGAGGGGCGCGCAGGGGGCGTGTTGGGGAAAGGGGTGCGCGTTGGCAACTTTCCCCGCCTGAAACAAAGGGGTGCCAGGGGTGGGCGAGGGGGAAGGGTCGGCCCGGGATCTCGGGCAGCGGGAGGCTGACCCCGCTTCCCTGGGGCGGAGAGCGCCCCGAGGCCGCCCCGGGAGGACAGAGGGGGCGCCAGTCTGGGTCGAATCTGGGGAACGTGGGCTTGGGAATGGGAGCCGTGGACCCTCCTAAGTTTGAGACAGAAGACTTTGCCGAAGGAGAGGGCACCCCTTCCAAACCACCCCACTGCCTTCTCCCCGGAGTGATGAAAATACGGGGCACTGGTGGACTGCACACCTAGCCGTCCTCCTCTCCCCAGGTCCGTGCCCAGCCCCGATCCGGGCAGCATCCCTGTGCCCGGCTGCCAGCTCTTCTTTTGGCCTCCCTGACCCATGGGCCCTGGTAGCAGATGCTGGACTGGGACAGGGAGCGGGGACGTTGGCGTCTTTCGCGGGTGTCCCCGTTCCTCTCCTTCTCTGGCCAGTCTGAGCCTGACCCCATCCCTTCTTTCCCTGACTCCGTTGCCTGCCTTTCTCCAGGGTATGTTTGTTGCCTCAGGTGTAGAGCTTGGCCTGGCTGGTTGTTCCCAGGTTGTTTCCAGTCTCTTCCTAGAGGACAAGACAGGACCCTGGGGAGGGATCTCTGGTGTAACCTTGGGGGCTCTGCTGGCCCAAGACATGTGTTTTCAGCACTCCAGTGACAAATGGACAGATACTCTGGCCTTCACACTTGGGTCACGGGAAAGCCTTGGATTCTCTTTATTGTACCAGGAACTGAACGACCCGCCCTGGATGGTATAGTGTCTTTCTCTCTGGAGAAGAAATGGACCAAGCTCTGGGTCCCCAGACTCTGACCTTGTGTCCAGGAATGAGGTACCTCCAGCTCCCAGCTGGCTCCCATCCTGGGGCAGGACAGCCCTTTGGAAGCTCAGGGTTTTTTTTTTTTTTCCTGGTCAGAAGGCAGAGCTACATCTGCTTGCCTGCGAGACAGACGGCACTGGAGGGCTCCAGACTTGAGCTGGACCATGCCTGTCCTGTGAGTGAGCTCATAATCTCAGTGGTCGGCCCAGGGTAGGTCTACCAGGACATGTCTCTGGAGCCATGAAGAGGTGGGCCAAGATGAGGCCATTCTTCCTGGAGGGTCTATGTTTGGAGACAGAGGTTTAGGGGCAGGGGTCAGGGTCATCCTTAGAGACAAATGACACAATATTTAGCACTGATTCAAGCCACTTAAAAGTACAGAGGCAGCTGGGAGAAGAGGCCCTTGCCTACAATGGCAGGTACTCAGGAGGCTGAGGCTGGAGGATTGCAAGTTCAAGGCCAGCCTGGGCAACTTAGCAAGACCTTCTCTCAAAATAAAAAAGACTGCACGTGTAACTCAGCGCTAGCCAGCTTGCCTAGCATTCGTGAGGCCCTGGGTTTAATCCGTACTACAAAAAAGAAGAAAGAACAGGTGCTGGAGTGAGAGGGAGGATGTTCCCAGATCAGCAGGGGTAGCATCAGGCGCAGGGTCTAGACAGAGCCCAGCCGGCGCCACGCCTGTGGACTTTACCCCCATAAACTGGGCAGGGTTGATGATTGCTAATCCTCTGTTGGGTTTATCTCAAGCTGTTTTATCATAGCTGCAGATAATATGGAAGCCGGACCTCCCCAGCCCCAGCAGTGATAAAGTGGGCTTTTCCAGGGACTGACTCTCTCAGGCTGTAAGCTGGGAAAATGATACTCCCCTGACTCCCTCTTTGAAAGTGATGAGGTATGAAATTTTACATTTATAAAGTTATTTAAGAGCCTGGGTCCTTGAATGAAAGATAGCAGATGAGTTAGCGGGCCTGGGACTGTGTTCATTTCAGTTGTATCAGATTTGCATAGTTTCTGGAGGGAAAGGTGTCATTTTACAGGAAAGGGCTAAATTACAGCTTCTGTGATAGGGACTGCTCAGTGCTGGTTTTTAAAGTGTAGCTTTATCAGAAAAGCTGTTGCTACAGCGCACAGGCATCGGGCGTTTTTTTCTGTTTGCCTCTGTTCCCCGGGTGTCTTGGAGCTCCTTCTGGGTGGGGTTTTTCCTGGGATGCCGGTGACACCCAAGGCAAGAGAAGGGTCTCTGATGTTGGGGCCTCCGAGGTCTTCAGGAGAGCCCTGGGTCAGGGCAGTGAAGTGAGGCAGGCCGGCCTTATCAGCAGCTGGATCAGATCTGGCCGTCCTTGAGAAGGAAAGGGATACCCGGGCCCTCCCCCAGCCTGACTGCTCTCCAATTTGTGTCCCTCTCCTCCCCCTCCCTGCTCTCACCACCCTCAAATTACATGCAAGGTGGTTTTGGGTTTTGGTTTTTTATTTCAGGAACATTCTTCCTAAGCTGTGGATAATTTCTGCTTTGGCAAACTCTCAGCTCCCTTTGTGGCAATACCTGGCCAAAGAGGGAATCTGGGAAGAGATTCTGATGGTCTGGTAGGAAGAGATCCAGCCTTTCTGGCTAGATTTTCTTCTCATCTCCCCACCCCCCCACCCCTTTCTCAGAAATCAGAGGGTTTGTATTTGAAAATTAAAGTACAGGCCGATGTGAGGGGAAGGGGCAGGAGGGGGCATTTTGGGTTATGATTTTCCTTTAGGGGAACTGAGTCACCCTAAGAGTAAGCACACTGACGTGTGTGTGTGTGTGTGTGTGTGTGTGTGTGTGTGTGTGTTGGGAGAATTGTCTTTCCATTATGAGATAAAGGTTCTCAGAGAGAATTCAGGTTCCTGTATGTTTGGCTCAAGGGGTACATTTGCCTCCGACTTTGAGCTGTGGGATGCTCCATGCTGCTGACTCATAGGAGAGGAGGCGGCGCATGCATCCACAGATGGACCTGAGGCCAAGTCCATCGATGTCCGAGTAGTAGCCCACATGTGCCCAAGGTAAAAAGGAAAGTCCTCTACCCTTGGCTCGCATACCTCAGCTGCAATGCTAGATGCCTGCTCTCCTGCCCAAGGCCTGACTCCATGCTCACGTTAACATCGGTCAGCTTCCCGGTGGATACCTTTAGTGGGGTCAAGGTCACAGAGTGATGCTGGCTCCCTGCTCCTTCAGAGGATGGTCCAGAAAGGAAACTTTCCGTCCTGCTCTGATGTTGGCGCTTCTGCCCTGGGTCAGTCACAGCTCAGCCTGGCAGTGTGAACAGTAACTAGAGTCATCACCCCCATTTCTGAATGTCCAGCCCCCCATTATCCTTTACTCTGTGGGCTCTCAGGGATTTAGAGATCCTTTCAGGGCTCCTGGCTCGCACTGTGGCTGGTATTTTAGCAGGAGGAGGCGGTGGTGTTGAAATTAGGGCAAGGCATCTACATGGGCAAGACTTGTGTCTTCAGATTGCTTCCTCTAGAAGCATGGCATTGCACAGGACTTCGCCTGCCAGCTAATACCGCGAGATCGGGTAAACATGGGAACATAACCGGAGAGGCCACGTTCTGCTGCTCCTCTCCTCTGCTTTCCGAAGCCCCACATTCAGAACACACTGGATCATCCACTTCCAACTGCTTTGCAAGTTGGACTTGAATGATGAATGCCTTCTAGCTGGTCCATTCATTCATTGTTTCTGTCTTTAGGAGGCATCCTTGTCACATGAGCCTCTGCACTTGTTCATTTCCACCAGGAAGGTCACTCACCCTGAGTTTTCCTGAGGCCTTGACACCAGCCCCAAGGAGTGAGGAGATTGAAGGGCCACAAAGAAGTGATTCTTTTCTGGGCTTCTGAAGGATGATTCATGCTTTTTTTTTTTTTTTTCCTTTTGTCTTTTTGAGACAGGGTCTCACTATGCAGTTCAGGATGGCCGTGAGCTCACTTTGTAGCCCAGGCTGGCCTCAAACTCACAGTGATCCTCCTGCCTCAGTCTCCTGTGTGCTGTGATTACACGTGTGCACCACCATGCTTTGCTGAGGATTTCTGACTGCAGGCTTCATGTTCTAGTTTTTGCACCTTCTCCTGTCTGTCATTATATTACAGCTGATAGACTTGGTTATGACTTGGGTCCCAGGTACTCTTTGCAAAGTATGAGAAGCGTTAGACTATCCCATTCTTCTGAGAAAGTATTTATGGCCACTGACTACTCCATTCAAACTCACCAGTTAGTTCAATGTTTACTCCAGGCAAGTTAGCTGTTGGCGGCTCCTAGCATTCTGAGATACTTGTGGAGGAGTGAGGGTTCGGTGGTGGCCTAGTGAAGGTGAGTTGATCCCTCTTTGGGTCAGTATGATGCTGTGTAATGAAGCAGTGTGCTGGGGGCCAGGACACTGGGGCTCTTAGCTCGGTGACTCTGGGCGCGTGACCTGAGTTCTTTGGCTTTGGGTTTGCTTACCAATGGAACAAGAACGTTTGGTAACTTTTCATCTAGTAATGATGCTGGATGACGCAGTAGACGCTGGATGACTGTGGCCTTTCTCAGGGAATAACACAGCTGACCTGGAAGTGGGGAAAATGAGAACTGAGAGGGAGAGGCGGAGTTGAAGGAGAAAGAAACCATGTGGGAAGTTACAGGACAGAGTCAGAGCTGTAGCAAGAGCCTTCTTGGGGAAGGGGGCTTGGTCCAGTCGTTCCCCTCTTTGATTGGCTTGGCAGGACAGCTGAGAGACGGTGTTTGTGTACCCTTCTGTTCACCATTTCTTATGCCACAGGAAGCACCCCTGTATCTTACCTTAAAACATGAACTTCCTGGTCCCTTCATCCTGGCACCGTCCTTGGGGGCAAAGCTTCACATAAAGGCGGCAGTGGAGCTGTGTGTTTGGTATGTTTTTCACATTCTGCACACTCAGCCCAGGGTTCTACCTGCCCTGTTGCCACCCATGTATCCAGGACTTGAGGACTTTGATTGGTGGCTCCTGGGTGACCTGGCGTTGGTGAGAACCTACCTCCTTTGCCGCCCTATCCCTACCCGAAAGGGCAAGGCCAAACCTTAAATTCAGCCCAAAAACCCAAAGGTTGTGGCTCCTTTGTTTATGGAATTGGGCTATTTTGAATTCTCTTTGAACAAAGCCCTTTGTTAAGGACCCTTGGATTCTCTCATTCACTGGTAGACATCTTCTGTTTTCATTTAATCAAATTAAAGGCTGAAGAGCGAATGCACTTCCACGGACCCCACCAAACCAAGCGTTTCTGTCTGCCCATCTTACCTTTCTCCCCAGCCCCGTGTTGCTGTGGATCAGTGACGACACCGATGGGGGTATGGGAAATGGTTTCAGTTGGTTGGCACAGACATTCGACTTGAATACCTCTGTTTCTGAGCATAAGGACACAGGATTCCTTGGGAAGCAGCTTCACTGTGCTGCACTGCCCTTTCATGTGTGTTAAGCAGGATGAGTTCCTCCCCGGCCTGAGATGCACGTTCAGTGAGGTTTTACAACTTTTTCTGGTCATTCAAAGGCAGTTGTAGGTCTTGTGGTCACTTTAAATCACAAACATGGTCTCAGTTCATCCCTTTGTACATCCACCCCTCTGTCCCGGGACTGAAAGGAGAAGCTGTTCGGGCAGTGCTGCTGTCTGCTGGCTTCCAGTTTCCTGGGCCAGGTACATATTTTGCGCTGAATCTATCTCTAATGGTCACATTCATGCTTTTCTGAGACCTTTCCTTCCACAGCTACTGGGTTCTTCACTCCGGATTATCTTAAAAAGAGCAAATTATCCTCTATTCTAGGTCACTGCTCCTCCTCAGCCCTTGAAATCTAGCGGTTTATCTCTGGCCTCTTTCCACTGAAGTCCTTCATTTTGTCTGAGTAGCCCTGTTGGGCAGGGCCACCTCTTGCTTGCGTGTGGCCCGTGCTCATCCCAAGCACCAGTCGCATTTGCTGGGGTACAGTAAAGCTGGGAATGCAGGCTGACCCTGTGCCCGGGGGGCTGCCTTGCTCCAGTCTGAGTCAGCTTCTGGGTGTCTCCCTCGGTGGCCAGACACCAGTCCACCCTGTCCTCCCCAGCAGGGAACAGATAAGAGGTCTGCAGGCTGGTCCTGCTGCAGCCCCTCCGCAGCCCGCTCGCTCCAGGCAGAGTCTCGGGGGAGGTAGGGTGAAACCAGGGCCCAACAACAACACCCCTGATTCTTCTGCAGAGATGGTTCCAGGCTGCCCATTCGGACCCTTCCTTCTCATAGTGTGAAGGAGGAGCTTGCACAACGCCTGTGGTCACACGGGGGAGCACTGTGACGTTGTATTTCTGTGCCTTTGGTAGGACTTTGACCTAATGCCTTGTCATATGTGTGTCCCCGGAACCATCACTGCCGCAGTAAGTCCGTGATGCCGTAGCTGTTAGTGCTGAGGATCAGGCTGTGTAGTCCGTATTTGCCTAAAAATCTGACCTAAGAGGTCAGTGAGAACAACTAACCTTTAATGAGTCAGCCCTCTGTATTTGACAGCTTGGCATCTGTGGATTCAACCAACCACAGATTGAAAATACTGAGGGGAAATATTGGGTTTTTCATGAACATGTGCAGACAATTTTTTTGTCATTATTTCCTCAACAATGTAGTATAACCACTATTTACGCAGTGTGTATGTTGTATCAGGTCTTGTAAGTGATTCAGAGGTGATTTAAAACACCTAGGAGGATGTGCCTAGGTTATAGGCAGAGACCTCATTTCATGTACGAGACTCAAGGGTCTACGAATTTCATTATCTGCGGGGTCTCCTGGAGTCAGTGCCCCACAGTCCCAGGGATGAGGGCGCTGCCCTGTCTTGGCTTTAGTACGCAAACTAGGTCTTTTATTTAATCCTGCTGAGGGAGGGGTTTGAATGATCTTTGTTTTACTAATGAGTACACGGGGGCAAAGAGAGGTTAAGCGGCCTGTCTGTGGTCACACAGTTGGTATTGTGGCCCAGATTCCAGTGGAAGCAGGCTGACCCCGAAGTGCCCACTTTTAAATCACCATGTTCTATCACTTCCCACAGGAGTGGTGGGCAGTGGTGCCAGGTCGTGAAGCTGGCACACAAGTGACTGGGAAATGCTGCCTTCGGAGGAATTGTAGGTTCTTTTGGTTTGTTTGCTTGTTTGTTTGAGCTAGGGTCTATGTAGATCAAACTGGCTCTCAACTCATGATCCTCCTGCCTCAGCCTCCCGAGTGCTGGGATTACAGAAGCATTGGGCAATTGTAGGGTCTTCGATGTGTTAGGCTGTTTCAGCCTCCAGGCTTTACCTGCTTTCCCCAACTTACATTCCCTTGTTCCCTAACAACTCCTTACCAGAGCTGTATCCGCCCTTGCAGGAAATCTGCCATCGGCATACCCGCCCCACCTCGCTGTGTTGCCCTGCCTGAAGAGCCCTCATCTGCCTCCACGTGTAACCACTTGAGTCCTTTTTAAGTTTTTCAAATCGGAGCTCATCCCTGCGGCAAAGGTGTATTGCGTGAAAACTGCTTCCGCTGGGGCTGTCTCTTCATTTCTTCACTGAACTGCATTCATTACACACTGGAAAGGCGGTGAATATGCAGCTCGTGCCACCAGCTGCCCCTTGCTAATTTATGCAAAGCCATTGGCCTCTCGGAACCTTGGCTTCGTCTTCTTTATTTTATTTATTTACTTTTTGTTTTTTGTTTTTGAGACAGTTCAGGCTGGCCTTGAGCTCACTTTGTAGCCCAGGTTGGCCTCGAACTCACAACAATCCTCCTGCCTCAGCCTAGGCCAGGTATGGTTGTGCACACTTATAATCTCATTACTTGAGAGGCTGAGGCAGGTGGATCTCTGCAAATCTGAGACCAGCAAGGACTATATAATGAGTTTTTTTTTTTTAATATGGTGAATTCAAGGCCAGTGTGAACTACATAGTGAGATCTTATCTCACAAAAACAAAGAAAGAAAGAAAAAGAAAAACCTTTTTGTTGTTTAGTTTTTTGAGACAAGATTTCACCATGTAGTTCAGGCTTGCCTTGAGCTCACTATGTAACCCTGGCTGGCCTCAGTTTGCAGAGATCCTCCTGCCTCAGCCTTAGCCATACGTGGCTCAAAAAATGAAAAAACTTTCGAGATCTAATCTGCCTTCTTTTTCCCCTGAGATCTAATGTACTGTTAATAAGGCCCACTGTCCTTTATTGGCAGTGTGGAAAGTCGAAATCTGAAGAATTCTAAAAGCCAAAGATTTTCTTTAGGTAGCAAGAGCTTGACATGAAACAAGACCATTGCTGATCTGTTCCCGCAACAGGTCTGAGCACGCATCAACTTCACTGCAGAAAAGTGAGGATGTTTGACTCGGGGGTCCTGCCCAACCCTGCCGTGAAGACTATGTACTTTACAATATGTGCTCTTTAAGAAACCTAAAACATTCCAAATTCCAAGGGTTTGGAATATGGCCTTGTGGTACCATGTGTTTCTCCACAGGGGTGCTGTTGGTACCGGGTATGAGACAGGTCTTTAGGCTCATCAGGCAGCAAAGACCTCACATGGGACCCCACCCCATGGGCCTCACCCTAATCCTGGTCCTGGTTCCCATACAGCTACTGTCTCAGCCATGATTTGCTGCTTTGATTTTTTTTAACCTGTGGCATTCGGATAGCATTTCTCTTGGCTCCTAAAGTTTTTGGCGCCCTTTAAAAGTTTGTATTGAAGTGAGTGCCTTTCTTGCCTACCTGGTCCTGGTAGGCTCAGTCCCCACATGGCTCCAAACTCACGAGGGGCCATTGCCTGGGACAGAGCTGTGTGTCAGGGGAGGGGCACCTTCTGAGGGCAGCATCTTGTTTTTTAATTTTTTTTAGGTTTTTTTTTTTTTTTTTTTTCCACTGGGAATCAAACTCAGGACCTTATGCTTACCAGGCAGGCGCTTATACTACTGAGCTATAAACACAGTCCATATTATTTTTCTTTTTGAGACAGGGTCTCACTATTCAGTTCAGGCTGGCCTTGAGCTCTCTGTAACCCAGGCTGGCCTTGAACTTGCAACAATCCTCCTGCCTCAGCCTCCCGAGTGCTGGGATTATAGGCGTGTGCCACCATGCCCGGCTAGCACCTTGTTTTAATGTGAGGGACCCCGTTTCCCTTGAGGGGCTGCATGGTTCCTGGAGGCTCGGCATGTGTCTGGATGTTTCTTTGAAGCCTGAGCGAGCCTCTCTCCTCCACTTCCACCTGGGAAATGCCGCAGCTGCTCTTGAACATTAATTTCCTTGTGAATCCCTCTGGCTGCTTTGGTCTGACATTTTAAAATTGGAAAGGTATACAAACACTCATGGGAAAAGAGAGAAACTAATGCAGTGTATGGCCGTGGCGTCTAAGGTGTCATGTTCTCTTTTCTTTTTTAAAGAAAGGAACTGAGAAGAAAACGGAGGGAAGCTCAGAGCTGACCGGCCAGGCCCTGTGTCTGCTGCTTCCGTCAGGCAGGAGGCTGACGCCTTCCCTCTGGCCAAGCCCAGGTGTCCCCCGATGACGGTAGAGGACTCGGGAGGCAGCCGCCCCTCATGCCCATCCTCCATCCCTGCTGAGCAGTGATGGCCAGGCCCATGGGGGTTCAGCCCCCACCCCAATAACCCGCCCTCCCAGTCTGAGCTGTAACATCGCGGCTGGGCCGCTTCAGCGGTTGGAGGTCCTCCGGTAGGCTTGCTTCTCCGGCCTTACTCCTGTCCGTGAGTCCTCGTGACACGGCCTGTCCCGTAAATACCCTGGAGCATCCTGTTACAGATTGTTTCCTCCTTTTCTCATCCACTGAGGAAGAGACTCCGCAGGCCAAGCCTGGCACCTGTTTCTTTGACTTCCTCTACACATCTGTCTCCAGAGGGGGAGCCATAGTCCCTTATCTCCGCCCTCCCGGGACTTGGGATCTTCCTTTTGTCATTACCCTGGAACATACCAAGATACAGCCAGGCACGGTGGTGCACACCTGTAATCCCAGCACTTGGGAGGCCGAGGCAGGAGGATCCTTGCATGTTCAAGACAAACTGGGCTGCAACACGAGCGCAAGCGCAGCCTAAACTGCAGATCGAGTCCCTCTCTCAAAAAAAAAAAAAAAGGGTTGTGGGTGTTGCTCAGTGAGAAGGTCTTGGTTTCAGTCCCCACCCAGTGTCACAAAATAAATAAGATAAAATAAACACAAAAAAGTAAAGTGACACAAAAAAGTAAAGTAGCCTGCCCTGGGCTGGTGGCTCACTGTGTTCTCCTCCCACGAGCTCTGGGCAGCTCGGGGCATCCGTGCAGACCCCGCCCACAGGCCCTGGCTGTGATTTCTTCTTAGCACTTAGGCTCCCATAGGTCTGTCTGTCCCCCACACTTCCCAGGGATCACACCCCGGTCCTCATACATTTGAGGCAACCACCATGCCACTGAGCCCCATCTCCAGCCTCTTTTATCTTGAAAGAAAGGGAGAAGAGAAAGGAGAGAGGAGAGCGCCCAGGTCTGCGTCTCCTCTCCTTCCCCCAAGCTACCATCCGCCTCTCTGCACCTCAGTTACTTCCCTCGGTAGCTGCCCCTCCTTTTTTTTTTTTTTCTGTCTTTTTGAGACAGGGTCTCGCTATGCAGTTCAGGCTGGCCTTGAGCGCACTTTGGAGCCCAGGCTGGTCTCGAACTCACAGCGATCCTCCTGCCTCAGCCTCCCAAGTGCTGGGACTACAGGCGTGCGCCACCATACCCATCCGGCAGCTGCTCCTCCCTAAAATGTCCCCCGAGACAGTGCTCTTGTCCCTTCAGCCCCTGTGCAGCACACCCCTGGAATTGGTCATCCCTCCTGGGGCTCTCCTGCCTGTTTCCCGGAGGTCCCAGGGCCCTCTCCTGAGTGTCTGTCTGCCTCCCGGCCCTTCCTCAGGTCCCTTCCCACCGTTGCCTACTCCGCCAGCCCTGGGTCCTCCCCCTCAGCAGTCTCCTGCGTGGGGCTCTGTGCCCCTGGCCCAAACCTGGCTCCACCCTCTGTTGGCCAGGACATACAGAGTGTCAGCCGCTTTGGGCCTGGACTGGGTTCTCTAACTGACTGTGTGGTCCTTTACCTGATGACACAAAATAGGTGATTGTTTAATGGATGTGTGAGTGATGCATGAGTAATAAGATAAACTCAAAAAGGCCTTGTGTCGGTAAAGTGCAATGTAAGAATGTAAGTTTTGAGTTTGCTGTTACGGTACAACTCCCCCAATTTTATCAGCAGTTTTTCTTTTTTTGCAGCGCTCGCGATTGAACGCGGGACACTGAGCACGCAAAGCATGCTGCTTTACCTCTGAGCTGCATTCCCCAGCTCCGCAGTGTTTATAATTCCGGTTTTCTAAAGGCACCAACCCCGCTACTGTGCCTCAGCATTCAGGTGCCAGCCTACTTGGTACTCAGCGGTCTGCACATAAAAGATGCACATGAGGATTTCTGAATTAATAAATAAATTAACATGCAATAGGTGGCTTATATGACTCCTTTTAGCCTTTAGTGTGCCTATTTATTTTGTTTAGTTTTGGTTTGGTTTGGTTTTGAGATGGGATCTCACTATGTAGTCCAAGCCAGCTTTGAACTCTCAGCAACTCTCCTGCCTCAGCCTTCCAAGTGCTGGGATTACAGGCATGTGCCGCCGTGCTCAGCCTCAGTGTGTCACTTTAAAGACTCTTGCTGGGCACTGCGGGACACGCCTGTAATCCCAGTACTGAGCGAGGATGATCGCCATGGTAGAGGGCTCCTGGTTTCTTACTTTCTTTTTTTGGGGGGGGGACAGGGTTTCGCCGTGTAGTTCAGGCTGGCCTTGAACTCTTGGCAATCCTCCTGCCTCAGCCTCACAAGTGCTGGGGTTACAGGTGTGCGCCGCCACACCCAGCTGGGCTCGTGGTTTCTATCCCAGTACCAGGAGAAAAAAAGATTTTTTTTCAGCTGTCTGGTTTGCATTATTTAACTGGGCCATGAACAGCTGGGACAGTGAACCCGAGGGGACAGTGCTGGTGTCTGGAGGCATTTATTTAGGAACTAGGTGGTGGGTGTTGGTAATGGCACCTGCCTCAGAAGGCCTGTGTGAGATCTCAGAGGGAAGCCTATGATCTCAGAGCCGAAAGCAGTGTGAATAGGACTAGCAACAAAATTTTATGTGGAAATGAAATACCTTATAAAACCCAGAAGCTGTGACTTAACAAGTATACCTGACTCGTTACCAGGGCTTGCAGATAAAACAGGCAACAAAGCAGCTCCAGAAAACCTTAGCTGCCAGCAGAAATGAACCCAGAAGTTGAATCCTCTTCTGGCATTGGGATGGAGACCTCTTGCAAGAGTTTATCTTGGAAAGAGGAAGGAGTACAGTGACAGAGAGAGAAAATGTGTCCATGGGGGACATTTTAGCAGTAGAAACCCTAGAGCTGGACATTTTGTGCCCAGTGATGTCTGATGACCACTGTTGCCCCTGATTTGTTCTTCGTGGTTGCTCCGCACCTGCCCCACCACCCTCTTGGGGTGCAGGTATCTCTGAACAGCCCAGGGAGGTAGAGTTCAAACTCTGGAGGACTGGGTGGTCCATCTCGGGCACTACCCAAGCGGAAGAGCCTGCTGCGCTGAGCCCAGCCCTGTGGAGTCGCGGCATCACCGCTGTTTTGCTCTTCTCACTTCCGCCAGAATCAGAAGTTCTTTCATCCCTCACCCAGCTGACAGAGAGGGGTTTAGTTCGAAAGCTGCTCGGCTTTCTTGGGCACAGTGGGATGTAAGAAAAGCCTGGGCCCTGTCTGTGTCTGCAGAGTGGCTATGATAGAGGTGGGGAGAAAGGACTCAGACTCCCTGCAAAGTGGAGGGCCAGTAAGCTGGCAGCACTGTGACTGCCGTGGACAGCTCAGCCGGACCCTGGAGAATTAGATGCCTTCACGTGTCTGGAGGAAGAGGGACTGTGGTCTGTTAAATAGGCCGCAGCAAGGTTTCGCTAGAGTCCTCCTCTCCCTCCACTTCTCCCCTCCCCCTCCTGCTCCTCCTCCCCTCCTTCCCACCCGCTTCCCATCTCACTTCTCTCCCCCCTCCTCCTCCCTCTTTGGTTTATGTTTGGGAGGGTAACCTTTGAGTGGGCATGGAAGGACACGCAAATATGAGTGAACACAGAGGAAAGGCCAGCACAGTCCCGGTGTGTTGCAGGGTGAGATTCTATGAGCAGAGACCCAAAAGGACGGCAGCTTACAGACCAGCCTTGTCAGAGCCAAGGGTCGGTGCTTTGTGAAGCAGTTTGTTCAAAATCTTACTGAGCATCTATTTCATGCAAAGCATTAAAAAATAAATCCTGGGCCAGGGATGTAGCTCAGCGGCACAAGTGGCTGCCCAGCAAGTGCGAGATCCTGAGTGCAATTCCTGGACCCCCGCAAATCCTTCTGAGTTTGGACTCCAGCTAAGAGGTGAACAAGCAGACACACGAATACATACATTCATACTTTCTAATTTTCAGAGTAATGCATGTTTGGTATAGGACATCTACTTTCTTCACGGCCAGGGCCTTTAATGATTTTTTTTCTCTTTTTCAACCTTCCTTGTTTCATGGGTTCTGCAGCCCCCCTTATTCCATTAATAATACTTTTTTCCTTGTTTTTTCGAGACGGTCTTGTGATGTAGTGCAGGCTGGCCTTGGGCTCACTATGTAGTCTTAAGCTCACTATGTAACCCAGGCTGGCCTTGAACACAAGGCAGTCCTCCTCCCTCAGCCTCCCTAGTGCTGGGCTCACAGACGTGCATCACCATGGCCGGCGAGAAATTTTTAATGCACTTATTTCTGTTGCTCTACTGATGTTGTTTTCTGGCTCAGACTTGTGTCACAGCTTCCATTTCTGTCCAGTGTCAGGTGAACCCTGTGTGCTCAGCGCCTTCTGTCTTGAGACTTTCTGGTCCCCTCTCTACGAAGGCTGGTTCTGTGCATTGGAGCCAGAGCCACCATGGATTGTGGACAGGAGGGTGGGAAGGGGCTGCTGGCAGTGGCAGGGGCTGGTCTCCATCTCTCTGTGCCCCTCAGTCCCAGTGGCCAGGGCACAGCTGTGGTGGCGAGGTGGTGGCGGGAAGGGATGGCCCGGCTGCTCCAGATCCATTCATGGACATCTCAGGCCCTTCCCAGTCCCGCTTTGCTGGCTCCAGAGCTGCAGCCCCGGTGGAGCGCAGCATCCACACCACGCTGCTGGGGTTCCCGTCTCAGCCATGGCCCTCACAAGCACCGCGGCCCTTAAAAAGTGGTAACCACTTAGAGCCTTATTTAAATAGTGGGGGGTTGGTTGGGTGTGGTGGCGCACGCCTATAATCCCAGCACTCAGGAGGCTGAGGCAGGAGGATCCTTGCGAGTTCAAAGCCAGCCTGTGCTACAAAATGAGCTCAAGACCAGCCTCAACTGCATAGCGAAACCCTATCTCAAAATGACCAAAAAAGAAAGAGAAAGAAACCAAAAAAACAAAATAAACAGTGGGGATGATCACAGTCTCTATCTCAAATGATTTTTGTAAGAGGTACATGAAGTAAGGCATGGTTCTTAGAACAATATCTGGCCCCTGTAGATGCTGTGTGAATATTGGCTGTTACTATTGTTTTGTGGATATATTTTCTACCAATAAATCCTTTGATTGGGTAGCAGTCTTGCTACCAATTTATTCCCATCTGCCTGCTGTCTTTGGGGAGCCCATATAATTCCTTCTTGTCTCCTGGTGGTGTAATGGGTTTATCTTCCCTATAGTGTCTTTTCTGTCATTTCTGGGACCCGGGGGCAGGCAGAGGTATGCCTTGGCCTCTGTCTGATACAGTCCCACCTTGGCCTCAGGCTGTTTTTCTCCGTGCGCGCGTGTGTGTGTGTGTGTGTGTGTGTGTGTGTGTGTGTGTGTGTGTGTATCTGTAATAGACACACCCTGTGCACCTTGTCACGTGTGTCTGCTCACCCAGAGCCTCCTGGCTGGGGCAGGACCCGTCTTCTGGTCTGAGTCACCGATGATTCCACCGCATCCCATGCGAGACGGGGAGGTGGCAAGTTCGCATGTTGGTCTTCCTCAGGCTGCTTGGAGACTGTCCTAATGAATGTAATGGGTCCTCTGTCTCCTTTGTCAAAAGCAATGTTAATTATTTTCAGCAGTCTAATTACATGGCTAATGAGAGACAGAGGGAGATAACATTCCCTTTAATTACTCTTGCCTAACTGCTGTTGGGAGCGTTATTTGAGCACACTGCAAGGCCAGGTCCTTTCAAGCAGGAGATGGAGCTGTCCAGCAAGAGTCCCTGCTGGGAGCCAAGCCGCTGGGCTGAAAGCTCTGGGTGGGAGAGCCTGGTGCAGCCGGAATCTAGTGCTTGGCCAGGTGTGTATTCACCTTTGCCGTGGTCCAACGCTAACAAAAAGACACAGTCTGGATTGGGTCAAAAAAGTGCAAAAAACAACCTCTACAGCTGCCCCAAATCAACTTTCCGTGCTGTCTTCCCCAGGCACTGCCTCTCAGGCCTCTTTCGGCCAGGGGCCCCCTTCTTGGAGAGCCCACACCCTTCCTTACCCTGCCAGGTGCAAATGGACATTCTGTGTCAAGTGCAACCCAGGATGTGGTGATGCAAAGAGAAGGAGTTCTGCTCCAGAGAGCGCTCTAAAATAAATTGTAGGTCATGCCTCTCCCTTTCTTGCCAAGAAGTGCCACATGTCCGTGTTCTGACCCCTCCCGCTTCCCTGGCTTTGTCTTCTGTGCTGCGATCTCGCTGCAGTTCCGATGGGGAGTGTGTCAGGAGCTGGGCCTTGGTGGGGAGACCCTGGGGGAGGCTCTCCCAAGCCTACGGGTGGTCTTAGGCTTAAATATATGGTGCCCCCCAAAGTCTCCTGTTTGGAGATGGGGCCTCACCAGAAGGGGCGTTCACTGGGAGCATGACCGGAAGGGGCTCATCCTTGTTCCCCGCTCCTCCTTCCTCACGCTGTGCCTCCTGGCTGTGCGGGGTGATCAGCTACCCTCCGCCGGGCCCCTGCACCAGCCATTGCTGCCGTAGAGCCAGCTGACTCCACAATGAAACCATAAACCATGAGCCAGATTAAACCTCTCCCCGTTTAGGTTGGGGATGTTGGGTATTTTGTCCCAGCAATGGAATGCTAACACTGAGGGACTCAAGTAGGCTGTAAAGGGAGCTCACATGAGACTGTCTTCCATGTGACTCAGCCACAGGTAGCCCACTGCTTTTGGCAAATCAAGATCCCCCAGTTCCTGTCCCCTCATCTCCATCTCTAACGTGCGATGTAAGGGGAAAAGCACTGGCAGAAATTCCTATCTTCTTTTTTTGTCTGTTTGAGCTCACTTTGTAGCCCAGGCTGGCCTTGAACTTGCAAGGATCCTCCTGCCACAGCCTCCCAAGTGCTGGGATTACAGGTGTGTGCCGCCATGCCTGGTGGAGATCTCCTATCTTCTAGCTGTGGCCCTAAACAAATCTTTTAGCTTCTTTGAATTTTGCTTGCCACCAGAGTAAATCAGGGTCAACCCTGTCTCATAGACTTGTGGAGCAACGGAATGGATGGCCTGTTGGAGGCTGCCTGGCACATGGAAAGCCATCAGTAAATGTAGCATTGCTAAACACACCAAGAAGCACCTCCTAGTCTGCACCTATGACAAAGACCTAAGGGCTGGTCGTTCTTCACTGAAATAGCTACGGGCCCCTTCTGCCTCTGGGCTCTATATCAGTCTCCAGACAGTAGGCAGTGACCTTCCTGGAACAAAGGGTCACCTCTCCTCTATCTCATAATCGCAGATTTTGTTTAATGAAACTGGGGTGGGGGTTGCCTTGTGCCTCATGCAACTGAGGAACTGAGTTTATTATTTTCTTCACCATGCTGGGCGTGGTGGCGCCCACCTGTAATCCTAGCACTCAGGAGGCTGAGGCTGGAGGATCCTTGTGAGTTCGAGACCAGCCTGGGCTACAAAGTGACCTCAAGGCCAGCCTGAACTGTAGAGCGAGACCCGTCTCAAAATGACAAAAACACATAAATAAATATTTTATTCACCTTTACTTAACACTGAAGTTTCAATAGCTACACAAGGCTCCTGGCTGTCCAACTGGACATCGTAGCTTGGGAGTTTATAGCTGAAGTAATCCCTTTGTGTGCTACCTGTGATCTGGACTCATGCCTTATCTCTGGTCTTCAGGAGTCCTGTTTGCAAGAGATGGTCAAGTCGTGCTAGGTTGCTGCTAAAGGTGAGGCGTGTCGTTCTCTCGTACACCCGAGGGAAAAAGACAAGCTCTGGACAGTGACCAAAAGGGAGGTTTGGAGCCATGCGTGGGAGCCCTCTTGCTCAGGCTGGCCCACTGGCTAGGAGTCCAAACTCTCTGACTCTCAGCTCTTCTTCTCCCTGAAAGGGGCTAAGCCACCCATTTATACAGCAGCGGAAGTGGACAAGGGGTGATCGTTGTGCCAGCTGGGTATATTCCAAATGGAAGAAGTCATGTGTGTCCTTAAAATCCTGAAAAAGTTAGGGTGTTCTTGATTCCAAGTGACAGAAAACCCATCAAAGTAGCCCGACTGAGAGGGGATGTCCACTTGCTCGTTAAACTGAAACATCCAAGTCAGGATGTAATGTTCTGGGGCTTGGAAAAGGTACTTTAATTCTTTTGATCACAAGCAGAGGGAAGTTTGGGCCATCAGTCAAAGCATCTCATTTTGTCTTTCCTTAATAAATGCATTGTTAAACTATGGCCTACTAGGAGTTCCTGGCCCTGCCTGCTGGGACATTTTCAGCTGGCTGATTCTCACTTAGCAGGTGGGGCTGTGCTTTGACTTAGCTGGCTCTCTGGTGAACATCAGGTGACTTTTGGCATGTGGGACAGGAGTTGTCTGACGCGGCAGTTACTGTCCTTGGGGCAGAGAAATTTGAGATCTACAGTAATATCAAGTTATGACTTTTCTTTGATTTATTGGAGATACAAAGGGATCTCCTCCTCCCTCCCTCTCTCTCTCCTCACCCCCGCCTCTCTCCCTCTCTCTCTGTTTTTTGGAGACAAGGTCAGGCTTTCTTGTTCAGGCTGGCCTCAAACTCAAAGTGATCCTCCTAAGTGCGGGGATTATAGGCATGCACCACCATGCCCATCCTCACCCTGTCTTAATTAAATAGCCTCCATCAAGAAAACAAGCAAGTAGGGTTCTAACAAAAGGTGTTACGTGAGTTCCTTCTTTAGCGTAGATACGTGGCCTATCTTTCTGAATGTAGGTTGGCACTGCCTTTATTAAAAGTAGCAGTCATAGGCTGGGGATATAGCTCACCAGCACAGCACCTGCCTGGCAAGCACAAGGTCCTGAGTTCAATTCCCAGCACCAAAAATAAAATAAAAATATCAGTCCATGTCTTTGATCTATTCAATTTTGGGTGGTTTCTGGAGATCTGGCTAGATAATGTATTCCCAACTCTTGGTGTCATCCTCCTGAAAGTCATAAGTGTACTCTTCAGAGAGAGGGAGGGAGAGGGAGGGAGAGAGATCTTCGTGGTGTGCTGCACACAGTTGTCAGCTTTTCCTTGCTGAGGCAGAGTACCTGACACCCACGAGTTAAAGGAAGAAATGATTTATGTGGGTTACAGTTTCAGAGATCTGGGCTGGCCGGCTCCAAAGCAGAAGCTTCATGAAGGTAGGAGGGTGTGGTAGGACAAAGGTGCTTACCTCGCGGTGGCCAGAGAGGACACAGGAGTGGAGCACCAGTGAGAGGCAGCCCTTCCAGAGACACAGCCCCGCGAGCACCTCCAACCTGCCCTGCCTCCTTTCTGCTCTTAGTCCTTGCCCGCAGTGCATAATGGTTACGTTCATCCTGGGGAGCTGGTACATGTACAGAACACATCGTAATTCTTTCTCATTCTCCTCCCCCACTGCTTCTTCTAACTCTTGGTCCTAACCCATTTGCAGAAGCTCTGCTTCCATTTTTTTCCTCTCACTTCATTTTTTCTATCTCCTGTCCCTCCCTTCCGCCCCACTCCCTCCATCTCTTGATCCTCTTCCCGTTTGTAAAAGATCTCTCTCCTGCCTGTTATCTATGTTTTATTTTGCTCTCTGGGTTTCTCATACATGCCGTATTTAAGCTTGTGTGTCTGATTTATTTTGCTTAATATTATGGTCTCCAGGTGCATCCCCTTAGCTACCAGTGCCTCGAGTTTGTCTTTCTTCGTGGCAGAGTAGTACTCCACTGTGTGTAAATACATTTTCTTTATCCACTCATCTGTCCCAGGGATATGCGGGCTGCTGCCAGGATTTAGCTATGAGGAGTTGTGCTCTGTGAACATCAGCATGCATGGAACACTGCAATGTGATGACTTTAACTCCTTCAGGAGACACCTAGAAGGGTCAAATGGAAGTCTTGTTTTCACTTTTAAAAGGACTTTCCATAGTGATTTCCATAATGGTTGTACCAGTTTACACAAAGATGTAGAAAGGTCCCCTGCCCCCCACCCCACAGCCACGTTCAGCTGCGGACATTAGTGGATTACTTGATTCGTGAGCATAGTGGCCCCGTGATCCAGTACTTCTTCAGGTTTCTGTAATTCAGTCAAGTTCACAAGGGTAACCCTCACACTGGACCCATTTTTAAAAATGTTTTGTTTTTGGACTTTTGGTTCTGGAGATTGAACCCAGGGCCTTTATACTGAGCTACATTTTTTTTTTATTTTTGAGACAGGGTCTTGCTAAGTCACTAAGTTGCCTTAGCTGAATTCAGAATTGTAATCCTCCTGCCTCAGCCTCCTAGGATGCTGAGATTATAGGCACTCTCCAGCACTTCTGGATCCTAGCCTTTTTGTTTTGTTTTGCTTTGCTTCTTATAGCCCTTTTTTATTTTTAGGGAGGGACTCACTAAGTCACTAAATTGCCTAGGCTGGGCTTAAACTAGTGACCCTCCTGCCTCAGCCTCCCAGAGTGCTAGGATTATACACATGTGCCAGCCCACTTGACTTCTGCCTTGGTTCCTATTGAGAAGCAAAGAGGTAAAGTAAAAATCACCCAAATGTAACTAATCAGTTACACTGTTGTTTTTTCTCCTTCTCCCTGCTTGGTAGAAAGGTGACTCAGTGTTAGAGCACTTGCCTGACATACACAAGACCCCGAACAACCTGCTTTCATTCCTTTGTCCCTCCTACCTCCAACCTTTATAAAACCTTCAAGCTTCTAAAACCAGCCTCTGCTTGGCTCATTGGAATCCTTATTGTATTTTATAGCATGAAGTCTAGAATTAAAACCAAAGTCAATTTAGATCATTCTTAAAAACAATAATAATTGGGAGGACCAGGCATGGTGTCTCATGCCTGTAATCCTAGCAGGCTGGGAAGCAGAATAAGAAGCAGGTTGGTCTCACACACACATACACACACACACACACACACACACACACACACAGTTGGTCATTTCAAAGTCACTTTTCCTGTGACAGAACAGTAAAAAACAAATTGATGAATTAACATTGGGTTATTTCAAGTGACTTCTTTAGTGTGAGGATTAAAGCAGAGGAACTTCATTACCACGCCTATTCGAGAAATGTGGTTGTTATCACTTTCATCTTGACTTCTTAGGGCTGGAGAAATTTGAACTTGGTGATAGCTTACAGAAGAGTGACTCAACTGTGACTTTTGGCATAATCTGGTGCAGGGCTTAGTTCATAACTCTAGCCTCCTGTGATTCATATTTAATGCTGTTTGCTGGTCAACCCAACAAAAGTCCCAGGATCAGCCCTGATTGGATCAGCCCTGATTGGAGCAGCCCTGACTGGAGCAGCCCTGATTGGAGCAGCTGTGATTGGAGGAGGCCCATCTCTGGGCCAGTCATCGAGTCTCAGAAACACGGCCTGTGACTGGCTGGGCTGGTCCAGTGCTCACATTCCATGCATTGGCCACTCCGGCCTATTTCTTTCCTTTACAGTTTTGGAGATTGAACCCAGGGCTGCACATATGGCTGTGTAAACGCTCTGCCACTGAGCTGCTTGCCCTTGCTATTTTTCAAAGTGTTTAGCTGTTGCCTAATTCCATGTCTCTTCTTTACCGTTCTCTGCCTGCTGTCCCCAAAGTGTGGCTTCTTTCCATTGCTCCGCCCCAAAGCGACCTCCTTCAGATGTTTAATACTTGCCCTAGAGGGAGAGTGCAGCTTCTCTCTGTCTCCCGTCACACCCTTCCCCCTTTTTTTGTGGCATAATATTAGAAATTCTACGTGTGTTAGATGGCATTTTTTTTGGTCTCCATAGCCCGTGAGCTCCAGGGAGCCGGAACGTTGTCTTATTCACACCTAGCATGGCGCCTGGCGCTTGGGGAGTACTACTGAAACTCTACCCTTGCATAAACGGGACTTCTCAGACAGGGTTCCTTGGTTGTTGGAGAGATCCCTGGGGCGGCCTGGCTGTAGAAGGCAGTGAGAAGCAGAGCTCTGGTGTCACAGTTTGGGCCAATCCAAACCTGACCTCCACAAGATCCTCTGGGCTTCCTGCCTGCACTGCTGAGGCAACCTAGGGCAGGATCCCCATTGCTCCTGCAGGTGGGGTGTGCTGAGGTGACCCGTGGGGCCCTATGGTGAGAAACCACATGCCCTCCACTTGGTGGCTGATGGGAGGAGGCTTGCTGCTCTCCTGGGATGAGGATTCTAGGGTCCCTGTCTGCGGCCGGCGGGGTCTGCGTAGGGATTACTGATGTAGGGAGGTGCGGCGGCTCCTTACAGTAACACATGCCGGGCTCTGGGACCGCAGCCAGGCAGCTAATTAGAGAACTCAGCAGCTGTCCAGCCTTTCAGGCAGCAAGCAGGAGCTACCAAATGCCGGGAAGTGGGACGGAGGGAAAGGAAGGGCAGGGACCACCCTCGGGAGAGTGGGAGTCAGGGTCCTGGGGGGGTCATTAGAAGGAGTACAGAAGGCAGAATGGGCTAGGCAGGAAGCAGGGAGCAGAGCACAGTGACAGGGCAGGGTGGCCTCTGTGTGAAACAAAGGCAGAGGTGAGAGGCCGGGCAGGCTGGGAAATCAGAGCAAGCCCGGCCCCCGAGTGGAAGGACAGAACCAAGTACAGTGGGAGCCCGGCTGCCACCCCTGCCACCCCCCATGCCTCCTTGCTCCCTGGGGGGACCTGGCCGGACACAGCCTTTCTCCTGGTGGGGAGCGGATTTAGAACACTCACCGTTGGTAGCTAAGTGTGGCTACTCCTTGGTTTGGGACGTTGCCAGACTCACTAGTGTCCTGGGCTGGTCATACCACTGGATAAGTAAAAGCAATTGTTCTGGGTCACATGGGGAGAACTGGGGGGGAGCTTTGAATAATCAGGGGTCTCCTTAATGGGGCTTTGCTAATGAAGTACTTAGGCTGAGACCCCTAGTTAGCTTTAGGGTAGGACCAGTCACCAGAAGACCAAGTGATCCGGAGATCTCAAGTTTGGAACTTACATCCCCATCTAGTAACCAAAAAGTCAGAGACAAGAAGGCCAGAGATCAAGCTCTAGCCAGTGTAGCTCAGTGGCACAATCACCTGCCTTGCAAGCACAAGGTCCTGAGTTCAAGTCCCAGTATACTCCACCCCCGCAAAAAAAAAAAATACTTGGGCCAGGGATCAGGCTATATAAAGACTTTTATGTTTTTCTTTTCTTTTTGGTACCGGAGATCAAACTCAGGGCCTTGTGCTGCTGAGCTGTATCCCCAGCCCTCTATAAAAACTCTTGGATAAGATCTGATAAACTCTCAGATGCCAGATAGGCAGGTTACACTGAGTGTGGGGGTGAGCAGCCCCATGCCAGTGTGTTGCCCAATCTGTGCCTGCATCTGGTTGTCCAGTAAAGACACTTGTTTCTGAGTTCTGAGAGGAAATTAATCAGACCCAAGAAGGGGTAATACAAAGCCTGGTTTGTAGCCAGTCAGAAGTGTGGGTGATAATCGACTGCTTGCGGTTAGCATCCATGGTAGGGATGGTCTTGTGAGCCTGAATCCTCAAAATACAGGATCCGCCATCATCTCCAGGCAGACAGGCTCTGAGTTAAAACGAATCACAGAATCCACACTTGGTGTCCGCTGGAGAACCGCTGTGTATGTGTGTGAGGAAATCTCACACATCTGGTCAAGAAGTATTGTGTGTGGAGTGTGGGAATATTTTGTTTTTTCCTTTCCTGGGAAACATGGGGAGGGTTAAGGCTGAGGAGAGTGGGAAAGGAAAGGGGGTGTTTGCCTGCACATTTCCTGGCTCCAGGCTTTAGTTCCAGGGGGTGGGAGGATTTGGGTTCTGGTCAGAGAAGCAGAGATTCAATCCTGCAAGCCCAGCTTACCCTAGTTTATAGAGGAGAGAAAATGATGCAGGGGGAATTTTCTATCAGCAGCTGCTGGTTAAACCTCTTTGGGAAACTCACTGTGCCTTTTGAGAGTGCCCTGGCTGTAGCAGTAACAGAATAGGCATTGTCATTCTCTGACCTGCACCCACCAGGCCCTGTTGTATAGGAGCCGCAGTGCCTGCTGGGATGCTGGGGATGTTGGTCTCCACCCCAGCTCTCCTTGAGCGATACTGGACACGGTGTTCTGTAGTGTCCAGACCCAAGCCCCCTGCCCTTGTTTCCCTCACCTCTCAGCACACGTGACGGTGCCTGGAGGTGAGAGAAAGGAGCTTGAATGCCCTTTTCCTTCCCCTCGTCTGTCTTGACCCATGTAGGTCCGCATGTATGGGAAGCGTCCTTTCCTGAGAAGTTAGAGACAGACACCAGACGTTACTGAAACAGTTAACTTTGTATAAACCCATGTGCTTTGTCTTCCAAAACTGAAGAATAAATTTGAGTACAAAAGCAGAAACTTGGGGGGGCTGTGTGTTAGAAAGAAACAGGAACAGAGCTCTCGGAGCTCCTCTGAATAGAAGTCCACTGTGCCTTCTCTGCTTTGGCCTTCTGTAGGGGACTTACTTTAAACAGGTGGCTTTGTGGGTTTAGTATTTAAAAGGAATTAGTTATTTAACTGGTTCACAGGAAACTGAGTTAAAAGGAAACTGGTTATTCTGCATTTCTGTTTTCTGAGTCTCGTTGAAGTCCCGTGGAAATCCGGTCCTCAGGAGGTAGGAAGGAGCTGTCAACTAATTTAGCATATCTTCTTCCTGGGAAGAAAGGCCCTTATCTCCCTCTTAGTGCAGCTTTGATCCTTCTTCTTGTGTTTACCTCAGCATCTCTAAGCATGACTTAGCTGTTTGATTAAGCTCTTTTTATCTTTTTAATCATTAGGCTGCTGCTCACTGCCACTTACAGTAACTAGACCACACCGCTGCCTTACTAGGCTCGACTAGGCTCGGCTAATACACTGGCTGACTCCATCACCCAAGAAGTCAGCTGGGTACTTCTCCAACTTGCTTGTCCGTCTGTCCAACAGAAATAGTGTGGTCTCCAAGAATCCGCCACGCGGTGTCGGGAACAGACACACATGCAGTAATTTTCAGGTGGGACAACCTGTGTGGGTGGAAGCAGGGTCACAGGCCCTAGAGCAGCAATGACCTATGTGGGGAGGGAAGGTAACAGCAGTGCCTGGGAAGGGTGGAAGGGGGTGGGCTGCAGGGGAGGGCAGCAGATGACCGGGAGGGAAAATGTACATGGTCCTTGCTCCTCTGTGCTCCCAGGAGCCCCTCAGGCTTGTTGATGGAGAAGCTAGATGGAAAACTTCGGCTCTGTGTTTGCAAAGTAAGTGGCTCACAGGGTGCGTAGGGTGGATCACGCCCACACGTGTGCCTTCAGGATGAGGTTTAGGTGGAAAGCATGCTGTTTGGGGGTGACCGGGACGCACATCACATATGTGGATTTGGCCAAATCTTGTATCATCCCGTGCCTCAGTGTTTCTGTCCCGGGATGGAGGTGTCCCTGTGGCCCTTCATGCCCTCCAGGAGACTGTAGAGACTCATGAGTGTGGTGGACTTGAAAAACGCTAAATTTTGCATGTGTGTAAATTGCTCTGAGGGTTCTTTGCAGTCCTATGGTCCAGTCATGCAGTCCACAAAGGAGCCTCAGGGCCTCTGTCCCCTCGGGGACAGGGAGTTTCTGAGGAAGCTGAGGACGGCTCGCCCGCACTTGCAGGAAGAAGCCCTGTGCCCGTCACATCCCTCCTCCTGCACCCCCACCAGCAGAGGGGTGCATGGGGCATGCGTTGCCCTTGCAGACGGGGGTGCAGGACGTGTCCAGCCAGAGGCGGGCTGCAGGAGGGGCCTGCTCTGACCACACTGCAGCTTTATCTGCCAGGCTGCACCTCAGCTGGCCAGCAGCTTCCAGGGCTGACTGCGGACTACAGACTCTCTGGCAGGATGTGGTCTTTGGTTTCTGTTTCTCTTTCGACTTGTGCTATTGCTGCTGCGTGACCAGGGCCCAGGGAAGGGGAAGTACCCATGGGGGAGACTGAACAGCCCAGGCCATGCGACATGGTGTGCTGGTGGCGGGGGTATTGGATGGGCACTTAAGGCTCTGTCCTTCAGGTGACAGGTACGTTCCAGGGTGACCGCTGCCCACCATCAGGCGGCTAGGAGAGGAGGGAGGGGAGGCTGAATGGTTGGGGAGGGGTGAAGTTCCCTTTCTGTAGATGAGCAGGGTGGGACAAGCCAGGTGGAGCCCAGCAGCCTCACATCTTGTGCCCCTCGCTTTTCTTTCTGCAGAGGCCCCAGGGAAGACCTGGGGTGTCCCACAAAAGTACACTTGCGCAGGGTGCATCTCAGGTCTCCCCGCTCCCCACCCTCACATGTCTCAGCTCCTCTGCGGCCTCACAGGGGCCCAAAGGAAGAGGATCTGCTTGTGGAAGATGGTGGAGGGGAGGAAGGTCGAGGCTGATACCTCTGGGGTCCTGGCAGCTCAGGAGGTCCAACCACGGAGCGATGGTGCCACCTTCCACCCCAGCCACACACCCTTCTCAGCTTCGAGCAGCCACGGTGCTGGCTGAAGACCCATCCTTGGGCTCTGTAGATGGTTCTGAGCCGGGGAGTTTCCAGGGAAGCTGCTACAGCTTCCTATTAGAGCAAAACGTGTCCAGTCTTAGGAAGATTATAAAAAACATGTACATAGGAAAGGGTTTTAAAAAGTAAGATTTAGGGCTGGGGATATAGCTCAGTGTAATAAGTGCCTGCCTAGCAAGCACAAGGTCCTGAGTTCAATCCCCAGTACCGCAAAAAAAAAAAAAAAAAAAAAGTAAGATTTAAACTGGGTTTGGTGGCACATGCCTATAATTCCAGCACTTGGGAGGTTGAGGCAGGAGGATCACTGCAAGTTCTAGGTTAGCCTAGACTACACAGCAAGACCCTGTCTCAAAAAAAACCCAAACAAAAACCCAAAAAAGTAAGATTTATATCAGCTTATAGCCTGTTGTCAAAGTTAAGAGGAAGGGCCTCAATAATGATAATAGTAAATAATAAAATGGGACAAATATTAGGGTGGTAGATTGTGTTTATCTGTTTTTGTGTAATGGTTGTATGTAACACTCAAAATGTTAAAAAACAAAAGAAAGTCCAACACTGTCTGCCTTCCATGAGGTGAGGTTCTCCACTGCCTTTCATAACTGTGGGGTGAAGGTGAAAGTATTCATTCACTCATAGTACAAGAAGCCCAAGTCCTAAGCCAACTTGTGGATTTCCTTTTTTTTTTTTTTTTGCGGTACTGGGGATCGAACTCAGGACCCTGCACTTGCTAGGCAGGCGCTTATTCCACTGAGCTATATCCCCAGCCCCTAACTTGTGGATTTCCGGTAACCATCCCTGACATGACTGGAGCAGACAGGACGCAGAGAGGAAATGGCAGGATGCAGGAGAGAGGCCTTGGCCTGGTCCCACTTTGGTTCTGCCTTTCCAGCTGGCCTGGTAGTCTACAACTGGGGGTGCATTAAGCGCATGAAGGCCTCCTCTTTTATTCCTAGGGACACATGGAAACAGCCACCCACCAGCCAAGGATCAGCTGAATCCTGGAGCTGATGCTTGCCCACATTGCTGAGAAAGGTACCGAGGCCCAGTCTGGCACCAGGACGGAGGTTAAGCTGGGACATTCCTGCACAGGGATCCTGATGTCTATTCTGAGCCACACACTCAAAGCTGTGATAAGTGAGTATGTTTCAGGTACCTAGGGATCACCAGCCTCCCTGCCTTGTATCCCACCCTCATGGGCTTGGGCCTGGGTGTAGTACCGAACCTGCCTCCTGTCCAAGGGCCCAGGAAGGCTGCCATTATGGAATGGGAGGGGTGTTGCGTATTTTCAGGCTGTGTCATTGTGAGAGCCACATCTTAGGGCCATGTGACCTCTAGAAGCTGTAATTATGGAAATAGGTAATACCTTGCTGACCATCTCAGTTAAATGAACTATAGTTTTCCACTTGGTGGAACATCAGGCGTTATAATAATGTATAGCAACTTGAAAAAACAGTTATGATGAAGTAAGTGAAAATGGCAAGTTAGAGTAAGTACATTATAGTAACTTATAAAATACCCACGGGGAAAGACCGTGAGGGGGGAATGATCGTGCGGTTAGTTTGGTGTCACTATGAACGCTTTTCCTTTGTACAGTGCATGGATTGGCTTCTTTTAAAACAATTTAATCTGGTCGACCAGAGAATGTTCCATTAATAGTGACTTTCTCTGGGATGTGGTATTAGGGAAGGCTTTTGCTTGCTAAGTCATTTCTTTCTGTCATGTTTACACTGTTTGATACCTACTGTAACAGTCAGCTTTTCATCACTGTGACAAATACTTGAGAAAAACGAGAGGAGGAAAGAGTTATTTGGCTCACGGTATTTGAGGTCAGCTGACTCCAAGAGAGAAACACTGTGGAGGAAGGATGCGGTGGAGGAAATCTCACCTCCTGGCAACCAAGGAGCAGAGAGAGGGAAAGAGCTAGAGAGGACGCGGCCAGGGACCAGATGTGACCCCCAAGATCACGCCCCCCTGACCCACTTCCTTCATCAAGGCCTCATCTCCTGTTTTCATTACCGCCCAGCAGTGCCATCTAATTATAATCTCACCGGTAGATTAATCCAGGGGTGAAATTAGAACCTTTGTGATCTAATCGTCTTCTCCGAATCCTTCTTCTGAACACGTGAGCATATGAGGGAGCATTTTAGACCTAAAGGGTGACTCCTGCCCTCGTCACTGCGGGTGCATCCCTCTCCCGCTCACGGATATTATTAGGGATTATTACCAGGTGCCATTCCAAACACTGGTTGCCCAGCAAGTGACTAAAACAAAGCCCAGCCTTCTTGGATCTTTCATTCTAATGGGAGAGAGAAAGACCATAAACAATCAGCAAAATATTTACTGAAAATACCATGAAGAAAATAAGATGGAGTAATGTGAGTGAACAGGGAATCTACTTTGGTTCTGGGGGGACCAGAGAAGTCTCAGAGGGGAGACAGCGGGGCTGAGACCTGAATGACATTGGAGAGGCAGCCAGATGAAGGTCTGAGCAGGACATTTCAGGCAATGCAGAAGATTCCCAGCCAGTGGGCTCCCTACCTACAGCCGCTTGTGCCTCCCTGCTGGGACTTGCTTAGAATCTGAATCGCTCTAAAGCCCTCTGTGTGGAATGGCTGTCTCTGACACTCTGGCTGCTGCTGGTCCAGGCAGATGGCTCCCCTGGGCTGCCTGTTTGCAGGCCCTGCTCTTGGCTGGCATCACCATAGCACAGCTGGGCCATCTAAGATTTACAGACCGGGGTGTGTGGGCAGTGAAATAGGCCGTGGATGATGTGTCCTGGTGAGGGGTCTTTGAATAGCCACAGAGGCCCTGAGGGGGTAGTGCTGCCATGGTCCTGCAGGTCGGCTTTGACCCAGGAGAACTTTTGTGTGGATCCTGCCAGAATTTGGCCTGAGGGATAGGCTGGGAGCCTGGACAATGCTAACACACAGTTCTGAGCTTCCCTGATGATCCACCTAAAAGCATGTATCCTTCATACTTCCAGCTGTTTCTCCAGACGCCATCCATTCCAGGCTTCTAGGAACAGAAACTTGGCAAATGGTAGAGGAACCTTACTTAGTCTGCAGGGCAGTGTAGTGTGCTGATGATGGGTAAAGAGTCTGGAGCGAGACTTGTGAGGTTTAAATCCCAGCTTTGCCTTTTATACTTGCAAGAACATAAGCTAATTGTTTAGCTTGCCTCTGCCTCACTTTCCCTATCTGTAAAATGGGCTTGAGGGTGATCTAATTTAATACATGGAAAGTGCTGAGAAGAGTGTGCTTGTTATTATGACTTGGGAGGCAGGGAGAAGGCCCCCGAGGGCCTTCAGCATCTCGGATCCTGAGGACTGATCCTGAGGGGGTGCTCACGGCGAAAGGGGTGCAGCTCAGTGGCATCTGGGCCAGCCAGTGGCCTTTGGTATTTCCCTCCACATTTTCCCCAGGTCCTGAAGGAAGTCTGTGTTTTCCTCCCTGCCCCTTGAGGCCCACCTGGGAAACTTGGCACTTCCTCAGACCATGAAACCCACCCACATGTAGATCAGCTGCCGCCCACTGACTTTGCTGACCCCCAGCACTAAATCAGTCTGGGGCTAAGCTGCCCCTCACTGCCCGTCTCTAGGGCCTTCTACAAGGGCCGTGCACCTCCCCAGAGTGAGGAACTGTAGTGATTGAGGTATCTGAAGATGAGGGGGGGGCTTGGGAGGTGAGTAGGGTAAAAGAAGGCTGGCCCAGACTGGCTGCATGGCCGGAGGGTCCTGATCTTCTAGCAAGATGCTTCTCTGGACAAACAGTCCCCACATCATTGTGTTATGGCACCAAACTTCCTGGAATAAGATGAGAGCTTTTAGCCAAGCCAAGGGCAGTCATTCCATTGGGCTTTGCCTTTGGGCTGCTTAGACTCACTCTGCCCCGCCCACACACCCCCCTTGGTCCTTAGCCACCCTGGGAAAAGCTCAGCAGGCTCTGATATGAGCGAGCGAGCGAGGCACTGAGAGCCAGCTCCCCTCCTCAGCACGTCCCCCTGGAGGGTGGCGCTGTGCCCCTGACGAGTCACCTTGAGTTCTTGAGTGCCTCCCAGGGACACTGTGTTCCCTGGCTCTTCATCAGTGAGCATGAGGACTTGTACAGTTGAGTGCCCTTTCCCCAAACCCGGCTGGTGAAACCCTCTCCTGCTCCCCAGATGTTTTCCTCGTGTGTCCCACCCTACCACACTCTCTCCTCTTTCCTCTCCCTTGAGTTTTCTTCCCTTGTGTCACAGCCCTCATGATAGCTGTGCTGTCACTAGGAGAAAGGCCAACATCCACGAGCTGCCGGTTCTTGCTGCTGCAGACTTCCTCCCAGCTCTGACTCCTGGGCCGAGCAGGCAGGGATTCGGAAGGAGTCCAGGCACAAAGGGGGTTGAGCGGGGGTGGGGGTAGCCAGAGCCCGCAGTAGGGGTCTATAGGGCTCAGCAGAAGGTGGCTGAGCCGGTCCTAGCTCAGAGTTACACAGCTCCTGCGATGATTAGACGTGGGGTTGCAGAGTGGAGTTCTGATTATGCACCCGAGCCAAAGGCCCTGCCTCTGACCCTCGCATCACCCACCTCGCGGAGCTACTCGCCAGCCAAGGACTCTCTGTCATTCCTTTGTCTTTACTGTCCCCTGCTCCCGGTGGGTCCTGCAGTTGGCCCCATTGGTCTGTCTGGTGTGGGCCTGCTGCCCTGTCCTAGCACAGCCACTGGACAAGGGCTGGCTTCTTTGGGTGTGCCTCCCACCGCCTACCAGAAACGGAATCCAGGCCTGAGGCTGCCCGGTCCTCTGCTTCCACCTCTCCTCTGCAGTTTGGCCTCTGGCTATTCCTTTCATCTCGCTTCTGCTGACAGGGCTTTGGGGTCCAGCTCTTCTCACCTGGGAGAGGCTGGAGTCTCTGGCTTGCTACCTACTGGAAACCACTGTTGCCCCCCCCAGGGGGGCAGATTAGATCAGAGGGAAGGGACGTGGGGTTTGATGTCCGCTGGGGCCTAGCCTGAGCCGGGCTGCTGAAGGAAAACACTTCTGTTGGAGGCTGCTTCCCCCTGCCCGGGAGAGCCAGGGCTTTATGTGTGCAGGTGGCGGACAGACGGTGGTGCAGAAGGGCCTGTGCTGGGCCGGAAGGCCAGGCGGTCTCTGGATCGCTGCACCCAAGCCTCCTGCCTCAGCATCTCTCAGGCCCTCCTGCGTCCCTGCAGCCCAAGTCTGTTCCCTGTCTCCTGGGGAAGGAAGGTTCTGGATAAAATGCAGGCGTGAGAGGTGGGAATGCTCGTCTTCTCACTGTAGCTCTTTTCCAGCCTGACCCTCGGGGCTGGTTCTGAGGCCTTTCTCCTTGAGCTGGGCCTCCTTGGCCCAGGACAGCTGGCTGCTCGCCTTTGTTCTCTAGGCTGCGTGTGGGGGGGTTGTGCCCCTCGAGAGTGCTGTACGTACCCACAGCGTCTCCCAGCTCAAGAGGTGGCCCACTTGGCAGGGAAGGCTGCCCCAAGGCTGGGGAGGGCAGGGGCACCATGACTCAGCCCAGGAAGGACGTGGCCCTCAAAGCCCGAGGGTCTGTCCAGAGCCCAGAAAGAGCAGCCTCCCCTTCCTGGGAGTTTGCGATATTCAAGGAGTGTCTGTGAGCTCATTCACCCTCACAGTTGCGGCAGGTGTTACTCTGACTGCCCCCACTTCGCCAGTGAGGAAACTGAGGTGTGGAGCAATCCGTTGTTGGTCTTCAGCACTGCTGATGGAACCCAGGGGTACTCTACCTCTGTGCTGTTTTGAGGCAGGGTCGCCCAAGCGACCTCAAACTTGGAATCCTCCTGCTTCAGCCTCCCAGAGTGCTGGGATTACAGTGGTGCATGACCATACCCCATGAGCAAGCACTTTTTTTTTTTTTTTTTTTTGGCAGGGCCTACCATTGAACTTCATTCCCATCCCAAAACAAGCATTTTAAACATTTTTTAAAAAGTTACACTTGGTTGATAGGAATTTTAGAAAAATTCACAAAAAAATATAAATAAGACTCATGTATAATAAGTAAGAAGATCATTGGTCAATTTCTTACATATTTATATAGATGGATGGTGTTTTTGCCAAGTCCTATTAAATACCAAGTTTTGAATCCTGCCTTTTTCTCTTAATATTGCATGAAGTTTTCCTTAAGGGGCTACTAGTGTTGGCCTCAGATGAAGCACAGCAAAGCTGCACAGAGGTGCAGATTGGGCAGCAAACAGCTCTGAAGTCGTGGAGGAGGGTTTGGTGTTCGGGTCTGTGGTGGGGTATGGAGGAGGCAAAGGTGGCAGGTGGGAAGGGCCACCCCGGGAGCAAAGGTCTGGAAGACAGGCCTGGGGCGGAGTGGGGTGTACAGGGTGTTGCCAGCCATCCCCAGGGAATGTGGATGCTGAAGATCCACTGGTGGGCTTTAACTGGAAACAAACATCAGATTGGCATAGAAATTGCTCTTTGTCGGGACAGGAGGTTTGCGACGGTCTCCTGACATAGTCCAAGTTGGCTTTAAACTCTACATAGCCCACGCTGGCTTTGAACTCACAATCCTCCTGCCTCAGCTTTCTGAGTGCTGAGATTACCAACATCCACCCCCACAGTCAACTGAAAGATCGCTTTTGAGACAACGTGTACATGTGATTTGAATGGGTGAAGCGAGACATAAGGGAACTTGAGCCAGAGCAGTAGCCGTGGGAAGAGCAGACTGAGGAGGAGGAGGATTTCCAAGAGACGTAAGGGTGGAAAGGGCATGAATGTGTGCTTTGCTGTGTGGTTTGGTTTGGCCCATGAGCTGTTAGTGAGCCTGTCTTAACTAGAGCCTTTTGAAAAATGGGATTGTCACTGGGGTTGGGGATATAGCTCAGCGGCAGAGCGCCTGCCTGGCAAGCGTGAGGTCATGAGTTCAATTCCCAGTACAAAAAAAAAGAAGAAAAATGGGGTTGTCATTTTCCTGCCTCAGCCTCTTGAATATGTTGAGGTGTTTTTTTTTTTTAAAAAAAGCGTTTTTTGTCTTTTTGAGACAGGGTCTCACTGTGTAGTTCAGGCTGGCCTTGTGCTCACTTTGTAGCCCAGGCTGGCCTCGAAGTTGGAGTGATCCTCCTGCCTCAGCCTCCCAAGTGCTGGGATTGCAGGCCTGCACCACCACACCCAGAAATATTTTTAAAAGATTGAACTGATTTGTGGTAGTTGTACATGTATGTGCGGGGTACAGGATCACAGTTTAGCACATGTACACCGTGTGTGATGATCGATTGGGGTGATTGGGATATTCATTTCCTTAAGCATTTATCATTTCTTGGGTAGCATTTACAATCCTCTCTATTTTGAAATGTGCAACTAGTTGTGGTTAAACGGTTAAATCTAATACGCTACAGAATATTAGAAGTTATTCCTTCTTCCTCCTCTCCAGCTGCAGCCCTGTACTACTAACCACCCTCTCTTCCTTCCCCACTTGGCCAGGCTTGGAAAGCACCTGTACAGCGGGGCTGCACCTGCCTTGGTTTCACCATGAGAAAACTGTGTCTGATGGAGATTACGTATGTCTGCCCCAGGCTGCTGGGCCAGGGTGGGGAAAAACGATTGAGGGAACAGAGCTGCCCCTGCCCACCTTCCCCCTTCAGGCACAGTACAGAGCCCTCATGACTCAGCCTCACAGTCAAGGGTAACTGGTATCTGCCAGCTCACAGGCACAGGAGCTGCAGTAGTCAGTGACAGGCAATTTAGGTCATCGGGCTTGGGGGTGTTTGTTAGGGGGCAGTTGTGAACTGATTGAGAAATGCCCTTGTTGTTGTGTTGAATGTTAACTATGTGCTGGGCACGGGGCCAGGTCCCGGGGACACCACGCTGAACCAGACAGACGGGTCCTTACTCTCGGGAGCTCAGGTTCAAGTGCGGATGTGGCTCAGGCCTCTGGCTTGTGACTGGGCTCATGTAGTGCCATTAGTAAGGGCGGAGTCAGAGGAGGCAAACAAGTCTTGGTAGAAGATAATTAATTGGGTTTAGGAGAGAATCTGAGGTATCAGTGAGACATTTAGGGGAGGTGTCCAGGAAAAAGCGGCATATATATGTGTGGAGCAGAGGAGAGAGATCTGGCTCTGTACTGCGAGCTTTCAACACGATATATAACAGGATAACCTGTGGAAGCTCAGAAGAGAGAATTAGCGGCAAGGGAGAGGAGAGGTTTTGTTCTCAAGATCACCGTGCGCTGGGTTTGTGCTTGTGGACAGAGAGAGCGAATAGGATCCTCAAAGTGTGGAGGTGAGGCAGGATGGGATGGTGAGCGCGTGGCTGAAGAGGCAGACTGGGGGAGATCACAGAGTCTTGAATGCAGGACCAAAGGTGGGGGGTGGGGGTATTGCATATGGAGGAGGGATTCTCTGAATGTGTCTGAGCGGGAGGGTGACTGGAGAGACTCGTGTCTAGGGGATGGGCAACGGTGGGAGAAGTTGATTATTGTCTGAGGTCTTCCATTTACTGGCCTTGGGATAATGTGCAAATGATCTCCCCTCACTGAGCCCCATCTGTCTCCCCTGTAATGTGGGAGAAGGCTGGGTGTGGTGATTCACACCTGTAATACCAGCTTTCTGGGAGGCTGAGGCAGGAGGAACGCAGTTTGAACTAAGCCCGGTGCAACCTTGCAATTTAGCAAGACTCTGTTTCAATATTTAAAAAGGGCCAGGAAGGGCTGGGGATATAGCTCAGTTGAATAAGCGCTTGCCTGGCAAGTGCAAGGTCCTGAGTTCGATCCCCGGTACCACAAAAAAAAAAATAATAATAAATAAATAAATAAAATAAAAAGGGCCAGGGATGTAGTTCATTGCAGAGGTCCTGGATCAATCCACAGGACAAAAAAAAAAAAAGTTGGGGTAAAGCTAGTTGCCCTTCACATGAATCCTAATTCAGAACCAGTGAGAGGAAATGCTAGGGAGAACACAGCGCCGTGCCCAGGGCGGGCGGTGGGTAGGTATTATTGCCATGTGGTGGTGTTGGCTGGAAGATGACAGGCAGCAAGTGAACTGCCTCTCCCACCTCATTAACCTCTGTTCCCTGTCCCACCTTGGAGAGGTGATTGACAGATGTCAAGCCAGGTGCCCACTGGCAGCTGGCAGAGCTTCCCATACTTCATGCCACCCGAACTCTTCCCTCCCGCCCTTTGTAGAAACAGGACACATCACTGAGAGAGGCCTGGGCCAGGGACTGCAAGTGGGGCTGTCACTGCCCGCCGGGAGTTCCCAGGCTAGTCGTGTCACGAGAGCACACACATCAAAGTGAGCAGGGTAGCATCTGAAGGGGGTGAAGTGAGTGGCCCAGAGCCTCTCTGCAGGGCAAGTAGGAGCAAGGGAGTGCGAAAGAGCAGGGGAAGGAGCACTGTGCTCCCTCAGCCCACTGGTTCCCTTCAACATGGAGCCAAACACCACAGCTCCATTGGACGTGGCTGTTCAGGACCAGTGTGCCTGCGGGGAGGCTCTGCTTTAGGTGTCGGCATGGCCACTATGGAGAGAATGGGAAACACAAGCACTGACCGGAGGTGGAGCAGCTGCAAGCCTGGGAGTTGCCGCTGGGAACGTAAAGTGTGAACAGTGTGGCAGTTCTTCACAGGTTAGCCGTAGAAATTCCATGGAAGTGATTCCACTTCTGGGTACGGACCCAAAAGACGCAGAAGCAGGGTCTCAGAGAGCTGCTTGCACGCCTGTATTCACAGCAACATCATTCATTCACAGGAGTGGAAAGGTGGAAGCAATCCGAGCGTCTTCTGAACAGATGAATGCACAGCCACATGTGTTCTGTACATCTAGGGGGATTCATTCAGCCATAGAAAGGAAGGGCGTTCGACCCATGCTGCAGCATGCATGACTCCTGAGAACATTAAGTGACACAACAGAACAAACACTGTAATTCTACTTAGTCAGGGTGCCCAGAGTAATCAAGTTTATGGAGACAGAAACAATGGTTGCCAGGAGCTGGGGGAAGGAGGAACGAGGTGATGCTTTCTGTTTGGGGTGATGATAAGGTTCTGGGGTGGAAGGTGGTCATGGTCACAGAACACCGTGAATGTTCTGATACCACTGGAGTATATGCTCAAAATGGTTACAGTGAGTCAGGCATGGTGGCGCACACTTGTAATCCCAGCACTTGGGAGGCTGAGGCAGGGGGATCATTGCGAGTTCGAGACCAGCCTGGGCTACAAAGTGAGCTCAAGGCCAGCCTGAACTGCATAGTGAGACCCTGTCTCAAAAAGACAAAAAAAAAAAAAAAAAAAAAAAAAAAAAAAAAAAAAAAAAGACTACAGTGGTATTTGTTATGTATATGTCACCATACAGAGAGACAAAGGTGCTGGGTTGCTTAGATCTCAGAAATAGGAGAGCCATGGAAGTATTTGAGAAGAAATGGCTGAGAGTAGGGTCCCTGGGGGGTGGGGTGGGCCTGGTGAGAAATCAGTTGCTGGTGTAGGAGTGGGGTGTTTGGTAACCCAGCACAATCTACTCTTCAGTTGACCACAGATAATCAAAAAGAACTATTGGGGGCTGTGGAGACTTAGCTCAGTGGCACAGCGCCTGCCTGGCAAATGTGAGGTACTGAGTTCAATCCCTGGTACCCGCCATGCGGAAAGAACAGAGCTGTAAGATGTAGTAGACATCACAAGGAGAAAGGTGGAGGAGGTTTGGAGGCTCCCTCGTCCCTCACCTGCTCATCCTTTGTGTCCCCAGCAGCAGGCCCCAGCCAGCGCCATGGCTTCTGCGGAGCCCCTGACAGCGCTGTCCCGCTGGTACCTGTATGCCATCCATGGCTACTTCTGCGAGGTGATGTTCACGGCGGCCTGGGAGTTCGTGGTGAACTTTAACTGGAAGTTCCCGGGCGTCACAAGCGTGTGGGCCCTGTTCATCTACGGCACGTCCATCCTCATCGTGGAGCGCATGTACCTGCGCCTGCGCGGCCGCTGCCCGCTCCTGCTGCGCTGCCTCATCTACACAATCTGGACCTACCTGTGGGAGTTCACCACCGGCTTCATCCTGCGCCAGTTCAACGCCTGCCCCTGGGACTACTCCCAGTTCGACTTTGACTTCATGGGCCTCATCACCCTGGAGTACGCCGTGCCCTGGTTCTGCGGGGCCCTCATCGTGGAGCAGTTCATCATCCGCAACACCCTTCGCCTCCGCTTTGACAAGGACGCCGAGCCCGGTGGCCCTGTGGCCCTGGCCAATGGACATGTCAAGACCGACTGAGTAGGGAGATGGGGAGGGGAGGGTTGGGGGTCTCTCGTGGAAGCCATGGACAAACAGACCAAGCTGGCAGCGCTGCCCCTTCTATTTAGCACAAGCCCTGCCCCAGGAGGGCGCACACAGCCCCATACCCTCTGTGGAGGGATGGTGTTGGGGGCCTAGGTGTGGAGGCAACAGAGGGACACTGGGAAGGGTCCCTGCCCCACCGCCCAGGGGCTGGTGGCAGGAGCCTTGTGGCTGGGCAATGACTAGACTGCATGATGACGTAGGAAGCAACAGGTCCTGTCCTGACTAGGGGACTTTGCACACAGGCCGAAGGTGAGAGGCCAGGTCTGCTGAGGCTCTGGGCTGCTGCTGTGGCCGCCTCCCTCCCTCTCACCCGGACTTAGCTGGGCTTTGGCTGGTTCCGTTCGGCAATATTCAGGTGCTTGCTTGCAACCAATACCTCCCCGGGGGCCTGCTGAGCTGCAGCCCAAGAGAGACCCTGCAGCCGCAGTGCTGGTCTGCAGGTGCTGGGAACCTTCCCCTGGCTCCGCTCCCTTCCCCCAGGGCCTCACACTGCTCCCTTGGCCTTCTGGGGGCCCCCGTGGTGCTGGAATTCCCACCAACCTTGGGCTTTTGGAGGTTTCAGTCCCCGTGTGTTCGGTGGTGTTTCCCCTTTCTCTTGTTGTCAAGGCCTTTACCACTAGCAGCCCTTTTATCCGTGTCAGTCACTGCCCCTGCCCCCTCCCCAGCTCCTAGGCCACACAGCCGGCCACAGCCAGTGGTAGAGCCCTGAGACAGGCCCTGCCTGCGCTCTTGCGGCCTCCACTCCTCCCGCTGGCCTGATGACTGGGAGGTCCTAAGTTCGGCCTCCACAACTCTGGTCTGGTGGGCAGCTTGGCCATGTCCCCTCCCTGCAAGGACCCTGCTCAAAGCAAGTAGTAGCCCCCAGACCACAGTTGGCCCAAGGGGCAAATCTGTGCAGTGGGGGAAGAGGCAGAGCTCTAGGTTCTGTTTGCCTCTGCTGGTTTATTTTCAAGCCAGTGGGGCAAAGTAGCTTTCTAGGGGATGGAGGAGCGGGTCGCCAGGGTTGGGGATCTGCGGAGGATGAGAAAGAAAACGAGGACCAGGGAAGGTGCCTCGGAGAAGGGCTCCATTCTGGTTCTACCACGGCCCCAGCTCTGCAGCGAAACTTCAGGGCTGCCACCCCTGCTGCCCATCCCAGCAAGGCTGACCCTTTGAGCTTGCTCCTCAGATAGTGTTACCCTGCCACGCCCGTGGTCATCGTCACCCTAGTGGTCTCCCTTTCCCCGTGACCAATCCATTGCTGGCAGTGGACAGATAACATCCTCACTCCATCTCTGTCTGGCTCCGTCCCCCACCCTCCAAGGGGAGAGACCCACCAAGCAGCGGACCACCCTGTGGGACATGGTCTCATCCTGACCACACTAGGACTGAGGTAGAAGTTAGCCTTCCCTCTCTTGGAGAGCATTAAAAGTTACAGTGCCACCTGCAGAACAATCTCCTCTTCCTCGTTGGCTGCTACACCTGAAGTGGATGGGCAGCACCGGCCAGGGTGATAACAGATGTGACCTGAGACAGGAAAAAGGCTGAGATACCCAGCTTCCAGTGGCATCTTCCTGCCATTCCAAGCCTCGGGGAAGGAGGCTTGGTGTTTTCCCAGCCTGTGTCCTCAGCCGGCTTCTCCAACGGCAAACTCTGGTCTGTGGTGGCTCGCCCAGCACACCTTAGATTTTGTTAAGGCCTCAATCATAGGGCTTTGAGGACTGTGGAGCGTCGGGGGCGGGGGTGGATTACTTCCCTGCATTAGGTGGGAGGATTCCCTCTTCCTGCTGGGCAATCAGTTCCCTGGTACCTCCCCGTGTTGCCAGTCTCCTGTGCCCTGACACCCCTCCAGGTCACCCACCTTCGCATCCCCCTTCTACAAAGGAACCCAGTCGCCAGCTTGCTGAGGTTGCCCAGAATAAGATCTCCTCCACTGTCAGCCACGGTGTGGCCTTCGACGGCTTGCCTGGTTGCATCACCCCTGGTGTTGCCTTTGTGGGCATTCCCAGGCCCCATTTCCTCTCTGGGCCCTGCTAAGCCAAGTGCGAGAGTTCCTGGGGTGAACATGCATGCCTGGCAGCGTTCTGCATTGTGGTCTTGCTTCACCTAGGTGTCCTGTTGCCCCTGTGGCCCTTCATAGGGCACAGCTCAGGGAGGCTACAGCCTGTGACCTGACCACAGGATCTATAGGTTCAGATGTCACGAGAGGCAGCCAGACTCCAAACTCTGTTCTTTGTGGTATCTTCAGAGCCCTGCTCCCTTAGTGCCCAGGGCTCAGGTCTGGAGTAACTCCAGCCTGGCCAGGCTGTGGGGCTGCTGGCAGGGAGCGTGCTGGCTGCTGGTGAGCCCCTGGCACCCTGCGCCACTGTGCTGGCCATGGCAGTTCTCTGAGCTGCAGAGTGCAAGTGTGCTGCCCTGCATGGTCAGCTGCTTTGGATGACTGCTAGGCTTCCTGTGCCCTGTCTGCTCCTCAATGCCAGTGAGTTTCAATGGCCCTTGCTTATTCTTAGCAATAATACCTGGGAGTGCCCACGAAGCCCTCTTGTCCTGGTCCCTGTCTGCATGAGTCTCCCGGAGAGGCCACTGCTGAGTGGGACAACTCATGTGAGGACCTGCGTTTACGAAGCTCTGGGCTGTGCAGACACTCGCCAGGGCAGGCTGGGACGTAAGAGGTCAGCCCTTGAGCTGTGACTAAGGCAGGGAGAGAGCCGCCCACCCTGAAGCTGCCCAGACCTGGAGGAGCTGCAGGCCCCGGCTTTGAAATGGGTGGGACTGTCTTCCAACCTGGCGGCTCTTAAGAAAGACACATAACTGGTTTGTGTGTGCATTGCCTGCTGTGTCTCCATTGGTCTCTGTCTCTTCCTTTTCATATGTGTGCACATAAAATATATTGGTGTTCGTGTTCCGGGACTGGCTCCGACCCATCTCGTGGAATGCAGAGCCCCTTTCCCAGCGCCCCAGAGGCCAGGTCCGTCCCACCCTGGATTTACACTGTCCAGAACCAGGAGAACTGCTGGGGGGGGTCCTTTTCATCCCCCCCACTATGCCCCTGCGCCCTTGGGGAGCAGAATCTGGTCTAGTCCTCTTGTCTCTATCCATATGGCAAGTGTGGAGCCCCCAGACAGCACGCAGGCTGGATCCACCAGCCCCTGAGACGAGCCCCTCTGGAACACACTGGCCATGACATGGGACGACCCCGAGGGTGGGAAAGCCTGAAGGAGGTCCTGAAAGGCCAGGGCCCCTGTGTGCGGCACTGCAAGTGCTGCTGCAGAGAAACAGCTCTGTGCTCCTCCCCGCCGCCCCGCTCTCCCCGCGGCGTCTTTGGTGGGAGTACAGCCTCCCCTGGCTTGTGTGCCTCTGCTCTAACCAGCCCCCCTGCCCCCAGGTGCCACCATGCCCGTGCCTACTTTCCTGTTTAAAGGAAGAAGATGGAGGGTTTAGAAATGGCTCAGTCTGTTCAACTCACCCCGAGCCTTCGTGCCAGAGCTGAGCTACAGAACACGGCAGTGTGCTTTCTAACTCGCCGGCAAGGCCCTGTGCACCCGGCCTTCCTCGAAGGTATTCATTTCTTTGGAAGCTTTCCCTCTTTTGAAAATGAGCTAAAATAAAGCCACCGCAGTCGTTCACATGTCAGTATGAACAAGTCCATCAGGTGCTTATCTTAGAGTAAGATTTTGTAGAAAGAAAGAAAGCCAGCATAATAAAACAGGGCCTGCTTTACGGGTCTTCAGATAAGAGGCAAAAGGCAGAGCCCCCACTGAGGGCACCCCAGACTTCTCAGCTGCCTAGCTCAAGGGCCGCCTTTCTTTCTTGTGTCCTTCCCCTCTTCACTCAACCTGAATGGACCTTCTAGAGACACAACACAGAGAAACTCCCAGCAGGGGTAATGCAGGACTGTTACCTTCTGAATCTACGCAGCCTTTGCCAAAGCTCAGTGCTTGGTAACAGCAAAGAGATGACTGTGACTTCCACTTTCTTCCCAGATGGCTGTCTCACAAGGGTGCAGGGCCTCACTGCACCCTGGGGCAACCAAGCAATGGGGGGCTGCTTTTGTCTAGAGGACAGGGATGAGAGAAGAAACCCAGTCCCATTTTAACTGCAGAGGTACACAAACTCGGGCTGGGGATATAGCTCAGTGGAATAAGCGCCTGCCTAGCAAGCACAGGGTCCTGAGTTCGATCCCCAGTACCGCCAAAAAAAAAAGAAAAAAACAAAAAACTGCAGAGGTACACAAACTAACTATTCCTAGCACTGAGACTTCAGGTGGTCGTGACCGTGGTCAGCGCTGCTGAGCGTTCTGCATGCACTGGAGCTTTCCCCGTGTCAGACAGGCACCACCGTGTCCCTGTTTCACAGAGGTCATTGGCAACCAGTCTGCAACCCTGGATTTACCACATTCTCTGTGAATCACTTTTTTATTTTTTTCTGAGACAAGATCTCACTGTTGTCCAGACTGGGCTTGAGCTGTGGGGCTCAGAAGCGGCTCCTGCCTCCACCTCTGGACTGTGGGGACTGTAGGCACGCACCAGTGCGCCCAACTTGGCAAGTCACTCATTTCAGCACAAGCAGAAGAGCTCAGTGCCTTTATCCCTGGCACCCTTTTCTTAGACAGGGTCTCCCTCTGTAGTCCAGGCAGGCCTGGACTTCCTAGTCTTCCTGCCTCAGCCTCATGAGTAGACGCCACCACACCTGGCTACTGCCCTATTATACTTGAGAGGATTCTGCATGCCAGAAGCCAGCTCACCTGAATACTATTCGCACGGCTGAATTAAAACAGTGGGTGTGAGAGGACAGGGAAGTGGCGTTATGGAGAAGGAGGCATGGAATGCCCTTTCAGGTAAGACTAAAACACAGATCCCACCTCGTGGACCAGGGTTGGGAAATTTTGGCCTTTGGCAATTATTCTAGGTTTAGCCTTGATATTCCCTGTCTGTCCCACACACAGCCTTATTTTTGCCCCGGGCCTTTTCTCCTTGATCCCATTTCCTCCTGGGAGGATGAAGCCTGGGCCACTAGCTCTTGGAAGGTTTAGAATATTGAGGTGAAGCTCCTCACCTCAGGATGAGAACCTTCTGCCAGGCACCTTCTGAAAGCTGTCAGGCCTGAGAACTGGTGAGCTCATCGGCTCTTTCTAGGATGCCTCCTGTGAGCCAGGGGCCAAGCTGGCTACCGCAGTAAGCAGGGAGGGCCACCGAAGGGAACCCACAGAGCGACATCCTGCCCGGGTCACTGCCCCCCCCCCCCCCCCCCCCCCCCCCCCCCCCCCCCGTGGAGACCTTCCAACAGAGGGGCCTCGCTCGGCTGCAGGGAGATATGAGTCCCAGGGAAGTGACAGTGCAGACTGGAGGCCCCAGGGAGGGTTGATTCCTGATGCTGTCAGAGGTGGGCTGGATTCTCATTGTCCAGAAATGCAGCCACTTTTATCTTTTTGAGCCAGGGTCTCGCTATGCAGTTCAGGCTGGCCTTCAGCTCAGTTTGTAGCCCAGGCTGGTCTCGAACTTGCAACGTCCTCCTGTCTCAGCCTCCCAAGTGCTGGGATCACAGGCATGTGCTGCCATGCCCGGCTATGCAGCCACTTTCTGTGCCCAGGGAAGTGCCTAAATGGGTACAGCACAGAACAAGGCCAGCACACAGCGGGTGCTTTAGGGACCCCTTTATGAAGGCTTACAGTACGTGAGACCGGGTAATCATAGCTTTATTTATTTATTTCTTTATTTGCGGTACTGGGGATCGAACTCAGGACCCTGCGCTTGCTAGGCAAGCGCTTATTCCCTATTGAGCTATATCCCCAGCCCCGAGACCAGGTAGAATGTTCCAGAGCACAAGCTCTCTGGGGAACCTGAAGCTAGGAATCCTGTTTAGACAATGAGCATCCCTGTATCCATCACCACAGAGCAGCTCACTGCTCTCCCCGCAAAGCCCCACGAGCGTGGCCTCTGAGCCTCTGGGTCTCAGGCAGACGTGCACAGTGGCTCATTCTGGAGACACAAGCTCTTGATTTGAGCAAAGGTAGCCTTTTAGAACCAAATTCTACAGAGGAAAAGCCACTGGTGGGCTCATCTGGTTCTTTGCCCTCTTTGCAATCCACCCTCTACGCAGGTACGAGGGGTCCAGCGGATGGTGAAGCACCGCGAGTGAGGCTGGAGCGTCTCAGAGAACGGGGCTGTGTTAGCTTCCCAGGACCGGGGCAACAAATCACCCAAGCTGGCAGGCTTAAAACAACAGAGGAACCAGATACCTGAAATTAAGGGTCGGCAGGGCCACATTCTCTCCGGAGGCTCTTGGGGAGGATTGTTCGTCGTTTTTTCAACTTCTTATCTTTACTGGGGATCGCTGGTCTCCAGGCCTCTGGCAGTTTCTACCTCTGTGGTCACACAGCCTCCTCCATTTCTGTCTCTGAGAAGGACAATTACTTTAGTCAGCTTTCTGTTACTATGACAAAGTACCTGAGATAATAAACTTAAAAGGAAGAAAAGTTGCTCTGGGTTCACTTTGGGAAAAGTTAGTGGGTTTCAGTCCCTGGTCTCCTGTTCTCATTCTGTCTGATGGTGAGTTAGGGGCAGCACATCCCAGTGGGAGCTTATGGCGTAGAAAACCTCTCACCTCATGGTGGTCAGGAAGCAAAAAGAGAGCAGAAAAGGAGGGGTCAGGTCTCAAGATCCCTTTGAGCTCAGGCCCCTAATGACTTCACTTCCTTCCACCAGGTCCCATCTGCTAATAGTTCCACCATGTTGCAGTAGCACCATGGGCTTGGGACAGAACTTTTAATACACGGGTCTTTGGGGAACATTCAAAAGCCAAATTTGCTGGGCGTGGTGGTGCACACCTGTGATCTCAGCACTCAGGAGGCTATGGCAGGAGGATTGCTGTGAGTTTGAGGCCAGCTCAGCATACACAGTGAAACCCTCTCTCAGAAACATTTCAAAAAAGTGCCAAACCATAGGACTTATCCTTGAACTTAAGTCCATCCAGGTAGCCCAGAATGATCTCATCTCGAGGTTCTTAACCTAATTACATCTGTGAAGGCCCTTTTCCACATGTAACATTCAGAGGATTTGGACATGGCTAGATGTTGGGGGGACACCAGTCAACCCACCGCAGGGGTCAAGGACAAGATTCCTGCTAACGCCCTTGCATCCTGTACCAGCCTGGGAATTCCATTTAGAGCGAGAGCTAGAAGCATAGTGTGGGGTCATGTGATAGAGAGGTGGGGCTCAGGTGCAGGATGGAGCCCTGCATCCTAAGATGCGCCCGGTGGCTGTTGGGATGGAAATCTATTTCACTACCACATTCAACTCTGCAAGGATTTCTCAACGACCCTTCGACCCTTCAGATCGAGTTCGCTGCCTGTCTGAGGCTCATGGAACCTCTGTGGCTTGGCCTTCTTTCTCTCCTCCCTCTCATTTCCGCACAGCCCGGGAGACTCAGTTGTAGCCCCTCCTTCCGCTCCAGCTCACTGGCTCTGTGCCTGCCACCCCATGTCCTCTGTCCCCGGGACAGTCTTGGTCCTTCCCTTGGCCCAGCTATAGACTGCCGAGCTCACGCTCAAGTTACCTCGCAAACTCAGGATGGGCTCTGTCTCCCTGGGAACTCTCCAGCAGAAGCTCAGCTGCCAAGGCAGCCGCAGCCAGCTGGTGATATTTAGTTTGAATCCTGGATGATGGGGAAGGTCAGCCCCTGAAGGCGGGGAACAGTGTCTCATGCAGCAGAAACAGCTGGTGCAAGGAGCTTAGAGAGTTGGGGGGACAAATAAAAGATCGTGGGGCTGGGGCGTGGTAAGAAAGGGGGTGAGAAGCCAGGCATGGTGGCACCTGCCTGGAATCCCAGCACTTGGGGGGCTGAGACAGGAAGATTGCTGTGAGTTCGAGGCCAGCCTGAACCACAGGGTGAGACCTTGTTTCAAAAAACCAAAACCAAAAAGAAAAACCATCAAGAAAGGAGGTGAGAAGTGTGGGCTACAGACAGGAGAAGTGGTCAACGTCTGTCAGGCTGTGGAGGCCTGAGGCAAAGGCAGAGGAGGAGAAAGGGATGGGAGACCTCTGAGATGGCTTTGCACCGTTATAGCAAATACCTAAAACAATTAATTTATAGCCAGGTGTGGTGGCCCATGCCTGTGATCCCAGCTCTTGGCATGTGATTGGGCTTCTGTCTCCAGGCTTCGTTACCCCTTCAGAGAACTGGGCAGGAAAACTGGCAAATGTAAAAGTCTAACGTTTATTGAAGATTAAAGAAGGAACCATGCTGCTTGTGGTGGCGCACGCCTGTGATCCCAGTCTCGGGAGGCTGAGGCAGGAGGATTGCTGCAAGTACGAGGCCAGCCAGGGCTACATAGCAAGACCTTGTCTCAAAAGAAAAAGGAGAAGGAGAAGGGGAAGAAGAAACTAAAAAGTAGCAGTGAAGAGAAAAAATAGGCCCTGCATACGGGTGGTAGATAGGTAACCTCCCAGGATATACAGGCCTAATCCTTTGGGAACAATCTGACCTTCCTGCCACCCTTTCTGCAGGAGGCTCCCTGGTTCCTTAGAGGGAGGTGGCCCAGGTCAGCTGGTGCCCGCCTCCCCTGCCTTCCCGCCGCAGCCCTTGTGACAGTCTGCCCCGCTGAACCAAAGCCAAGGGTCAAGGCAGGAGGCGGAAGGTTGCCTGGGCCTCTTCAACACCGAGGGGCTAAGCGTTTTCTCTGAGTCCCTTCAGAGGTGAAAGCAAAGTGACGTTAGGTGCCGCTTTGCTGAGTTTCACTCAGTCAGTGCCCCCGGGGCCGCTGGCCTGCTGACTATCGGGACCAGATGGCACCTTTGCTAGAATATCTCCTTGTTTCTGCCTTTGCCCGGGCCCTAGGCATCCTAAGAAACAACTCTTCTTCTTTTCCTAAGGAGAGATTTAATTTGGCTCACGACAACTCACTGTCTCCTGACTGACATATCTGAGCACACCTTCTAGTTTTTTGATATGTTTTTTTCTTCCTATGGCTCCGCTCCAGGCACTTGACCCAGTCCTGGCTTGCAGTTCCTCTCCTTGAGGTGGTAGCTGACTGTCGCCCGAGGGAGGGCAGGGGAGGGGGAGGGGACAGGGAAGAAGAATCAGGAAACAGAAGGAGCCAGATCGCTCCCCACTCGAAATAGTTTGCCACCAGCCCCGCCTCAGCCCGTGTGGCAGGTGGACATCTACACCCCCTGGTCCCTGTCCTGTTCTAAAATAATGCTTCTGTCATTCACTTTAAACTTTGCCTTGGGGATGAGCAAGCACATTGATTGGAACTCACCTGTCCCCTGAGCCTTTCCCTGGCTGGCTGCCGTTGTGAGATTGTCTTCCCAAGCACTCTGACTAGATGATTATTGCTCCCAATCAACTAATCAATTAGGATTTATCGAGCACCTAAATGGAGAACTGGCTTGCTCTGTGATGCTTTGGAGGCACAAGCATGCAGGCTGTATCTCCATCCACAAGGAACCTATGTGTGACAGCACGTCGAGCTGAGTTTGGGGTCAGCTGGAAAGGCCCTCTAAGCAGGGCTTGCTGGGACGGGCGTCAGGCCGTGACACGCATGAAGGCAAGAACTGCAAACAGACCCTGGATCCAGCTCCTTGCCGGTCAAGGGTATTGTTTCCACCCAACAAGAAGGTGCTAAAAGCGAAGTGGCAAATAGGGACAATAAGCTCGGGGTTTGTTTTTCAAGATGTGTTATCAGGCTCTAATGGTTAGGGCAAACCCTCAAAAACCAGCATTTGGAGGAGGAGTAGGAGGGTGGCTGAGAGCCCCTGGAGACAGTGTCCCCACAGGCACACCGGGCTGAGCAGCTATTCATGCACCACACCATCTTCAGAAGAGCAACGGCCATCGGGGTAAAAATAAATTTTAAAAAAGTAAACATGAATTTAAAAATTGATAAAAATGTCAGCACTGTGGTTCCCATTGGTGGTGGTGGGGACCAGCAAAAGGATGAGATGGAACGGGTGGGGGATAGTTCTGCCTGGTTTTCTGTAAGCCAGTTACTTACCCTCTGTCTATCCCTGCTTCGCCATCCATTAGATGGGAACAACACTCCCATAATTCATTTGGCGTTGCTATAACCAAATGCCTGAGGCTGGGTAACTTATAACGAAGGCTGATTTGGCTCACAATTCTGGGGGCTGGAGGGTCCAAATGACATGATGCTGGTATCCTGGCCAGGTCTCCCTGGCTGTTGTAACACGGCAGAGAAATGGAAATGGAGACAGCCATAGGTGGGGTGACCTTGACTTACGACACCTCATTCTTTGGAGAACTAATTCATTTTTTCAAGACCCAAACTATTCCACAAAACCAGCCTTAATCCACTCGACAGGGTGAATCCCCCGTGACCTAATTACATTGTCCCAGGCCCCAACTTTTGAAGGTGTCTCTACCTCAGCGCTGTCACACTAGGACCAGGCTTGAAGTACATGAACTTTTGGGTGACAGATCGTATGCCAATGACAGCAAGCAGGACAGCTCTTGTGGGACTCCTAGGGCTGTAGCAAGTGTCACCTGAGACCCTGACAATGCTCTAGGAGGAACAAAGGATTGTCCAAATGATCTGTGGGATCTGAGGGATCACGGTTCATTCACTACTGTGTTCTGAGCACCCGGCACGTGCAGCTGTGGCACAACATGGGAGCTTAATAAGGATCTGTTGACTGGACCGAGGAGCCGGCAGGTGTGATTATTCGCCCATAAAGGGTGGTCCCGCACATTATTCCATCGGATCAGTGGGGGAGGCTTTCTGCTTCTCATTCCAGCGCCACCCCACAAACCTGTCCTCCCCAGCCCCCTCCCGACTCTGTCACCCTGCGTCCACCATCACTGTCACCCCATTCAGGGCAGCAAAGATCTGAAGTCCGAAGTTCATCCCAGGACAGGGAACAGAAACGTGAGCTGTCTGCGGCCCAGCTCCTCGGGTTTCACAGGCTGTGGGGAGGCAGCCACGGCAATGGCGGGCTCCTCTTCCCTTCCTGCTCCCTCCCGGCTGTCTGCCCACGTCAGGCCCCAGGGGTCCTCAGCCGACAGACAGCAGCACTCTGATCAGCTGAGAGGGGCGCCGGCGCCAGCTAGCAGCCGTGCCCTGACCCACCGCCAGCCAGGGGTGCGCGTGTCCTTTTGTCTCTGAGCCCAGCCTGTCTGCTGCCCTTGTGCATTTGGTACCAACAAGAGATTCCTGATCCTGTGCTGGGAGTCATTTCAAAGCGGCCCAAGCCTGGCCCGCCAGCTGGATGTTTCCAACGAGATTTCCTGTTTTCTTGACCCAAAGTCATCATCACCATTGTGAGCTCCCAGAGAGCAAGTCAAGCTCCAAAGGCCCCTCCTGAGTTGGGGTCAAGGTGGGGGGTCTGTGAGGACCCTTGCTTTTCAGTGCCTGTGAGTTCTTACATGCCTGCTTATCTCTCTTCTCTGTCTTCTGCCCCTGAACATAAGCTCCAAAGGTCAGGGGTCCAGTGTAAGTTTCACGGCCTTCTCATTTCAGCACTAGGAACTGTGTCTCAGCTTATGCTGGTGCTTAATACATACTGGGGTAATAGGTGAACAAATGAACCCTTTTTCAATGTTATGGTAGACAATACATGATCCAGCAGTTATTAAAAATAACATAGGTGCACACTTACAATCCCAGCCCTCCGGAAGCTGAGGCAGAGAATTGCCACCTTGGGCTACACGGTGAGTTCAAGGGCAGCCTGAACTACACAGCAAGACCCTGTCTCCAAAAACCAAAAAGCAATTATTATAGTTAGGTAGGGTGGTGCACACCTGTAACCCCAGCACTCTTGGAGCTTGAGGCTGAGGAAGAGCCTCAAGTTTGAGCTCAACCTGGGAAATTTAGCAATTTAATAAGACCCAGTCACAAAAAAAAAAAAAAAAAAAGCTGGGTATGGTGGTGCTCACCTGTAATCCCAGTTACTAGGGAGGCTGAGGCAGGAGGATCGCGGTGAGTTTGAGGCCAGCCTAAATTACATAGTGAGACTTTGTCTCAAAGAAAAATATGGGGAGCTGGGGCCATAGTCCAGTACAACTGGGTTCAATCTCCAGTGATACACACACACACACATATATAGTGATTATGATTAATTAATATAAATTACTTTAAAAGGTGGTAATTTTCACACTTTCTCAACATTAATGTACACTTATCTGCCTTATCCATTTATCAGTCATTCATTCATTTGCTTCCTCAACCTATTTTGTCCACAGAGAGAGGAGAATTAGGTAATCATGGAATGTGCATGACTGGATGATGAAATAAGGGAGACGGTTCCAGGAGCATCTGTAATAGAGGAATTTGCCCTAATCAGAGAGGTCAGCAAAGGCTATCAGGAGGAAGTCACAACTGCACTAAGATCTAAAAGAAGAGAATTACAGCCAGGCATGGTGGCACACACCTGTAATCCCTGCACTCAGGAGGCTGAGGCAGGAAGGTTGCTACAAGTTCAAAACTAGCCTGGGCTACAAAGTGAGTTCAAGGCCAGTCTGAACTGCATGTTGAGACCCTTAAAAAAAAAAAAGAGGAAAAGGAAAGAAAGGAAAGGGAGAGAGTTACTGTGTGCAAGCCAAGGTGCGGGGAGAGTGAGAGCTGAGGAGAAGCCTGAGGTGCAGGTAGGGACAGGCAGGATCAGGTTGGGTGAAGGCACCTTGTGAGGGCAGAGCACCGAAAGGGCCAGCAGCACCCCCGTGAAGCAGAGCTGCCCTTGGCAGGAGAGGCCAGCTGCCGCAGGCATCTGTTCCCAGCCCCCCGCCTGGCTTAAGGGTCTTTCATTGTCATCACAGGGACCCAGCATTTTTTTTGCTGTGGAGGATTGAGCTCAGGACCTTCTGCCTGTGGAGCATGCACTCTGCAGCTGAGCTCTACCAACCCCGGTCTCTCCTTATTACGCAGTTTATTACAGCTGTTAATGATCTATTTTCCTGGTTTCTCTACCTCGTGATTTGGGAGCCCCTTGAAAGCAGAGAGTTTGACTATCGGTCCTATGGCACCGGGGCCTAACAAGTACGTTACCAGAGCTTGATAAATGAATGAGTGAGTGAATGAATGGAATCCAGCAGACCGTGAAACACGGCGGACAGGTGTTTGGAGCTCTACACCCTCAGGACGCCTCACCTGAGCGCTGGGCTGCAGACCGGAATGTGGGCAAGGGGTTCCTGCCGGCATGGGCAGAGAAGGGACCAGAACGCTGGAAAAAAGGAAGGTCAGAGGGTGCAGTGAAGCTGGTGCCACACGAAGGATAAAAGGACTTCAGGTGCCATTCTTAGAAGGAAAGAGGGATGAGGGTTCCAAGGGGGATCTGTCTGCCAGATGCTGGAAGGAAACGTCAACACGCAAAGCTGCTTGGGTCTGTAAGGGTGAACAAAGACGCCGGTGGTGTATCTAGCGGACACTTATGAATTGTATGCCAAGCACTTTCCTGAGTCTTTTGTAAGTATTAAGCCAATTAAATCCTCCTGATGACTTGGACAAAGAATTTGACTATTACTAACCCTATTACACATGAGAAAACTGAGGACCAGAGAGGAAAGTATCTGTGCCCCGCGCAGCCTCTGGAGATGCAGCTCGTAAGTGACAAAGCCGAGTTTGATGGCCGGGGATCTAGCTCAGCAGCAAAAGCACTTTACAGGCAAGCACAAGGCCCTGAGTTCGATTCCCGGTGCCAAAGGAAAAAACAAGAAAAGCCAAGTTTGGAGCCCAAGCAGGTTAGCTCTGGAGGCTGGCCTGCTGCCCCCAACCCATGCTGCCTGCTGGCCAGCCCTCACTCTGCTGCGGGTGCTAATTTAGGACTTGACACCTTTTTAAGGCCCTCCCAAGGGGGAAATATGATTCGCCCCATTTTGCAGATGAGAAAGCTGAGATGCAGAGAGGCTGCCAGAGACCAGTCAGTGGAGAAGCGGCAGAGCCGGCATCCGCTGTCACAGCTGCCCTTGCTGCCTTGGTTACTCCCAGATGCTCGTGACCGAGCTGAGCGCCCAAGTCACCTCCTCGGCCACTCTCCATGCAGCTCCGGAAGCTCAGCCCAGGCCCAGCAGATGGTCCTGGTCCTACTCCTGCTCTGTGTGCATTCCTGATGCAGCAGCCTGCTCTCGAGGGCCCGCTTCCCGTGCCAACTCTGAAGCTCTGCCTCACCATGAGGGAGACAGGGACAACACCCCGACCTAGCACAGGACAAGGAGCAACTCAGACCATCAGCAACTTTCGGGGGAAAAAAATAGGTGCAGCTGAGATCTATTTATACATCCCTGATAGTCAGGAAGGCGCCAGGGTAACCGAGGGAAGGTTGTTCAGTGAGGCAGGAGGCAGCATCCTGGGCCTGTGGGATGGGCACCTCCCTCAGGGAGACACTGTGGTCAGAGCAGAATGCTTCCCCTGCTTCTGCCTCATCCTGGCTCTCTGGCTGCACCCCTCATGGGCTGCCTTCCCATAGTGGCTATGATGGCTCAGGAAGAGCCTGAAACCAGAGAAATTCACATTTTTTTTTTAGGTAGCATTTCACCATGTTGTTCCGGCTGGTCTTGAACTCCTAGAGCTCACTGTTCACGCTCTTTAACCTTTTTTTTTTTTTTCCCCACTCTCTTTAACCTTAAGAACCTGACTCTAAAGGCATCTGGTACAGGTGTCAGCTACTCAGTACTTCTTCCTGGGGGGAACACTACTGTGCCTATTTCTCCATGTGTCAGCTCCTTAAACTCTAGTACAAAGAAGGAAGCCTTTTTTTTTTTGGTGCTGGAAACCAAACTCACGACCTTGCTTGTTTTTTTTTTTGTCTTTTTTGAAACAGGGTCTCACTATGCAGTTCAGGCTGGCTGTGAACTAACTCACTTTATTGCCCAGGCTGGCCTTGAACTCCCAACGATCCTCCTGCCTCAGCCTCCCGAGTGCTGGAATTACAGGCATGCGCCACCGCACACAGCTACGACCTTGTATTTGCTAGAAAATATTTCTGTGACTTGAAGCAGGCAGCTGGGGGTGGGGTTTGACTTTCACCATCAGATAGAATGGGGTTCAAATCTGAAACTCCTTCTTGTTCATGTGATGTTGGATAATTCCCTATTATCTCAGCCTTGGAAATAATAACCAGTTCTGTCCTCAAAACAGCCTTAAGATAGGTGACCTCGCTAGTCACGCCTTATAATCAAAAAACAGGGCGCAAAGCGGCAAATAACCTTGCTCGAGGTCACACACCTGGTAAGCAACAGAGTCAGGATTCAAACCGAGGTGGCCTGGCGCTGGCCTGTGCTCCTGACCACTACGCCACACTGTCCAGCTTCCTATAAAACCTGCATGAGCAGAATTCAGATCCTGGCCCTGCCAGTAATTTGAGGCACAGCAACACTAGGGCCTCACCAAGAAAGGGCGGGGAGGAAGACAGTGATGTCCCTCCACATAGCACGGTCTTAGCCTGCGAATTCTTTCTGAGAAGTGTTGTCTGCTGGTAAGCCTCAGGGGGATGGGGACACTTGTGGGGTGACCTCGTGTGCTTGTTCCCATTCACCATGCCCCGCCCCCTTGCCTTGGGTTCAAGCATCAGGAACCGGAACACAGTGAGAAAACCCCTTTCCCAGGGTTTCCTGAGCACTTGCAGTGACCCTCTGCTGAAGCTACAGGGCCACGAGAGGCTGGCTTCGGACCAACGAGGCTCACATTGAACCCAGGTCGCATCTCCCTCCTCAGCAGTGGTTACTTGACCTGGGCTGCTGGTAGCTCCTCCTGGATCCTCTCTGCAAGACTGGGTTATTGAAGTCCAGGTTACATAACCCTAAGTTATTGCAGGCTGATCAGGTCCACAATCTCCCAAGTGAGTGGACGGACGAAGGTGTAAATAAAAAATGAGACAATGGAATGTGATTTCAGGGCTTCCAGGAGGGACTAATTCCTTTCCAGCTTCTTTATTCTCTGAATTAGCCAGACTTTTCTGGGTCGCCCCTTTTTATTAGGTTTTCAAATAAGGGAGGGGGAATACTGAAGCAAATGCAGGAATCTGGGCAGGACTTGGGAATCCTTTCAAGGACTCCTCCAAGTACTATTATGTTAATTTAGGAGAGCTCTGTTATCTCCAGGAAGGCCTTCACAGCAGGGCTGCAGCCATAGTTTCCTTAAGTTAATAGGGGTAGGAACCAGACATCTTCAGCTGTGGTCACCTTGTCCTTGAGGCATCACAGCTTCACAGGCCAATACAGGCCTCAGCAGTGACCAGTGACTCGTAGAAGTTCATTTACTATGAATCAGCTGCCCATCTGCAGACGAGGTGCCTAAGCTTCAGACAACTCACAAGTAAATGTGAAAAGCCAATTGTTTAATATTAAATCCTGCTCAGAGCCACTTTGTAGTGGTCCCCAGCAACCCCTCCTTTTTGTTTTTGTAAAGGCGGTGGTTGAAATATGATTAGGATTGTCAGAACAGAAGTAAAAGATGCAAGCATGTTAATATAATCAGTCCATTGTAGAATCCATGACAGGTCCGTTGGCAGCAGACTTCACGGGTTTGAAGAGCTCTTCTATTACGGCCCCATGTTCCAGGACGACATCCACACTGATATTTTAGGACCTGTTAATATACGGACATACCCTTGTCCCCATGTTAGGGACTGTACTGGGCCACTCTCTATCTATCTGTCTACCTACCTCTCTAATATCTTGTAGTTATACCTTTCTGCTGGTTGTTTAAGTCCAAGTTAAAGTGAGACCTGTATCAATTAAAATTAATTTCTTGTTATCTATCAAGGTCAGTTACATCTCAGGGTTTACCTTGGACCATGTACAGTGTCTCTCAGTACTTCTGTCAGTGTCAGCCATCAGGATGAGTCACGGCCTTGCTTGACCAAGTTGCTTTCTGAAAGCTCAGGAGATGTTTTTCTCCTGGTGACTCTCCTTAGGCACACTATACACCATACAATCCCTTTCCCCTGTGGTCCCATAATGTCCTTGAGCAGAAGATCAGGGACTCGACTGAGTTATGATGTGGTAGCAGAGGTTCTCTTGTATCCTGGGTGCTATTTGACCTTGGAGGGCTTTGGCCAAGATATTGGTGACCTCTGAGCCCAATTTATCTAATTTTTGGTCTCCAAACCTCAGTTGTTAAACATCTAGTAGAGAAGATTAATGACATTACATTGTAATGGGAGCAATAAACTTAATTACTAAAATTTTATCTAAGTATTAAGCACCTTGAAATATATTGCCAGAGAACTGTTATTTCTTACCAATCATGAATGTTCTGGTAGTTGAATTTCTGTAGAATGTTAACAGACAACATTTATATAGTTTTACAAAGAAAATTTGAAATCAAAAGCCATACATAGTATTGTAACATAACAGGCATGATGACATTTATGAAACATATTTACAACACATTTAAATCACATTTAAATATTGGAATAGATGAGCCCTTTTAGTTAATCATCCCTACCTAATACATAAGAAGCTTCTATCTAATTTGCTGTCCTTTAATAGGACGTCATGAAAGAAATTTGTAACATTGGGCTATTTAATATCTAAGCATCTCTGGATGTAGTGGCATATACAGTGCATATACATCAGAAGGTTTTGTTAAAAAATTATGATTTAAATGATGACCTCATGTTGGCCTGACATGAACCTCTTATTACAAATATCTGGAGCAAAAAAAACAACCAAACAAACAACAAAAAAAACAAATATCTGGAGCACAAGAAAAAGGCAGATGTCTAACATTACATTATATAAACAATTCCAGTTTTACATTTTAGAATATTGTACATTTGGAAGGCATGAATATATTTAATACACCATGAAATTAGCAATAACAAATTTTTATTATTTTGGTTTTTTTGTTTTAGTTTGGTACCAATAGCATCTTTTAATCAGAAAACCTTATTGTCTTTTTTGAAAATTTAAAAATATAAATTTTCTGACAATGACCAATGTAAACATCACAATAATATATTTTGAACAATGTTTATTGAGGTGTCTCCCGTAAGGCTATGGAGATCACTGAGGCTCCTTATTAATGAATAAAAACTGGTTAATGTTATTCCAGGTAGCTGCTTTTTTATTCACCAACTGGAGTCCTCTTCAACAATCTCTCTCCACCCTAAGGGACTTTTATTTAACTGTCTTAACCCATTTTTAGTACTAAAAACATCCAACCATAATTTGACACATCAGTTTTTAAACAGTGAGAGACTCTCAAGTTATAACATATCATGACATTTATAAGACCAATTGTAACATAATTTTGACTAGCCAGCAACTTTGTGGACGCATATCCTTAATTTAGATAATACTTATCTACAAGCCAAATCAGATTACAAACTGCTTCAAAAATCAAAAAATATAAAAGAAAAATTTGTTGAGCTCAAATAAAACAGCTGTTCACAGATAGGACAGAGACAAACAAAAACACGTACACAAGACAATTTGTTTATAAATTCAGAGTGCACTCATATTTTTGGCCACACTGAATAATATTTTTTTCAATTTTTTAGGTTTGTAATTAATTTAATAGCATTTGTGGGATCCTTTTTTTTTGTGGGATCCTTTTGTAAGACTTTACACAGCAAAGATATATCTAAAGAAATTATAAAGATTTAGGTCAGCCTTTGAGAACTGCAGTTGGTTAGCAGTCCTGGTTGTAGCACCCCCTGTAGGAAGTAAGCAAGCATTTACATCTCTTCAGTCTTGCCGTGACCTCCATTTACCTGATTTCTTTGGAATGACAAAGTTCTAACGTGCAGACACATCCACCCAAGTATCAATTAGGCCTCCAAAATATTTTCCGTTTTTTATAAAACACGTAGGCCTGTTTTTAGTTATTTTTTGTGTAAAATAAATTTTTCTTTGTAGTCTCATTTTGAGGATCTTGCCCCCTCATAAGCTGTCTGTATTTAACAAAAGAAGGCTTAGCTATATGTAACAAAATCAACTGTGCTATATACCCTCCTTGTTCAAAGACCCAGAGATCCATGGCACACGCAAAAAGCAAAAGCTTTGATCTCATCTCCACTATCGCCATCAAACACGCTAGGCACAATAGTTATCCCTTTTAAATTTAAGTCAGGTTTTCCCACTACAAGATCAACCGTTCCCTCAGGGGGAGGACTGTACACCCCTGTGGGAATTGGGGTGGGTCTTTCCCCAATAAGAGTGACTCTGCAAGCTGCAAGAAGATCTAATCCTGTACTTTGTATTGTTCCATGGTGAGGGAATTTATATCCCTCCTGAGAGCCACCTTTGAGGTTGTGGTACAATCTGCTGGTGTTTTTGCACTGGATAAAGCTGACCAATCTTTTGACTCACAAGTTATATTTCTTCTATTCTTTAGCTGGCCTGAAAAGAGGCCATCATCTCGTTATTTTGGCAAATGTGTCCTGTCCTTATGGAATTTAGAATGACAATGTTTGGCCCAATGTTTCCCTTCTGGCGTCTCGGACAGGGTCCTGGAAGGGGACTGTTTTCTTGATTTGCCATAGGCACAGCAATTGTCCCGTTAGATGTAACATGAACTTTACAATTCTTTTAGTATGTCCTATTTTCCCACAGTTAAAACATTTTATATTATCCCTTTTAACATTAGCAAAACCAGTCATAACCTGGGCCATCATAGTTGTTTTATACGACTCAGTTCCAATATCCTGACAAGCTCAAATGTATGTTGTCAAATCATTTGTTGCTTTTATAGGATTTAAGGCTTGTTTTCAGTCTTGATTAGCATTTACATAAGCTAACTGTAAGACTAAAATGTTTGCAGCTTGTCTGTTTGAAACCTGTCTAAGCATAGTTTCTTGTAATCTAGCTACAAACTCAGTAAAGGGTTCTTTTTTTTTTTTTTTTTTTTTTTTCGGTACTGGGGATCAAACTCAGGAACCTGCGCTTGCTAGGCAAGCGCTTATTCCACTGAGCTATATCCCCAGCCCAGTAAAGGGTTCTTTAGGGCCTTGAACAATTTGTAAAAAGGACTGCACAGGAGTCCCATCCTCTGGAATAGTTGCCCATGCCCTTTTTAGCAACTCTGCCAATTGTGAATATAGCTGGTCAGGACCTCAGAGTTGCTCCTCAAGGGATGCATAGCGCCCTGTTCCAGAAAGCATCTCCTCAGTTATTTCCAGATTTCCATTAGGACCAGTTCTGTTTTTGTGAGCCTGCTCCGAAATAAGACTTTTAAGTTGTACATCAAAATGAAGAAACTGAGCAGGAGACAGGCATGTTTGTGTTAAACGCCTAATATCATAATGATACAGGAAAATAAATATCCCAACCTGAATGATATCAGACGAGTTCGTGTTCTCTAAAACCAAAGAATGAATTTTAGGAACAACGGAGGTTAAGAGCAGAATATTTTTATTGGGAGAAAGAAAGCTTCTGTCCAAGAGAGGGACAGAAGGGGGGCCCGAGTGGGTTACCCCCGACTCTGTCTTTGTCAGGGACTTTTATAGGGAAAAACCATGAGGTGAGGCGGGTCCAAGGTAGGGGAAATGGACAACACTATGGTCCGCCAATAAGATTACAGGTATAATTGTCCAGGTAAGAACTGAGTGGACTGGGATCAAATGGGAAAGGAGTCACGTAACAAGCGGGCATGCAGAGTGGGGCTTTTCCCGTAAGGGTTAGGTCAGGGGCTTTTCCTGTAAGGGTCGGGTCAAAGACTCTTCAAGGTGGTCAATCCCTGCTGTTCATCCCTGGGGAGGTATGTGGATGCATTTGTTTAGTCTTCTGTCTTGAGGTCTAGCCCACAGGTATCTTATCTTTTATGTTAGCTTCTTCCAGGGCCCAGCCCTGTCTGACTGCCTAACAGTATTTCTATCTCAGCTGTCTATAACAATAAGATGTCAATTGGTATGTATCCAAAACATTTGGCAAATACCCAAAGTAAGAGGGCTTTGCACACCATTATTGACAAGGCTTTAAGATTTTTTGGTGTCTGAATTTCAAAAGGCAAATGAGAAACAACCTCCTCACTAAATTCATTGCCTTGAGTTCCAATCGGGAAGCAAGCAGGGGTGCTAGTGACCTCCCCTCTCGTGGCTGTGTGTCCCTTTAACACCTGTGAATTTCTGCATAGAGCCCTGTGAGATGTTGTGGTGAAAGGCCCCTTCTCTTGCTCCTTCTTCTGCTGAGGTGATCCATGTAAGGACTCTGCTAGGGCTGTAGAAGCCTCTACTGGGAGTTCTCTTGTTTCCTCAGTTTCACCCGAATCAGAGGCTATTGAGCTCTGTAACCGATTTAAAACTGAATGGACCAAATTCCAAGCTGAGAGAATCTCAGGGGAGACAATTTCTCCTCTACCGTGTGCTTCTTTAAGATTTTGTCCAACTCTTTCCCAACCATCAATAGCTGCAGTGCCTGTCTGAGGAAACCATGGATCATATTTGGATATTTCTTTCAGCATTTTTGTCAGCACCTTTATTTTCACACGAGCCCCTGAGCGCTTAAGTAAACCTTAGAGCAGCTGTATGTACCCCTGCTCCTCGACTGATAATTTTTGGCCCATTTTCACTCCTAGATAAAATGGCTTTCCACAGCGGGAAGACTCACCCCTATTCCTTGTGGAATGCTTCTCTTCCCTGGCTTCCCAGGCGTCCCAGGTGAAGTATTCTTCCTGTGAAGGGCTTCTCTGTCTCCCACACTTTCCACTATAGGTAGACTTCCTCGCCGGGGTTAAAAAAATCTGTCTAGGGATTTAAAAGTCGCCTGTTCGGGCGCCAGAATATCAAAGTCCGAGTTAAATAACCCTAAGTTATTGCAGGCTGATCAGGTCCACAACCTCCCAAGTGAGTGGACGGACAAAGGCGTAAATAGAAAATGAGACAATGGAATATGATTTCAGGGCTTCCAGGAGAGACTAATTCCTTTCCAGCTTCTATATTCTCTGAATTAACCGAAGACTTTTATGGGTCGCCCGTTTTTATTAGGTTTTCAAATAAGGGAGGGGGAATACTGAAGCAAATGCAGGACTCTGGGCAGGACTTGGGAATCCTTTCAAGGACTCCTCCAAGTACTATTATGTTAATTTAGGAGAGCTCTGTTATCTCCAGGAAGGCCTTCACAGCAGGGCTGCAGCCATAGTTTCTTTGAAGCTGATAGGGGTAGGAGCCAGATGTCCTTAGCTGTGGTCACCTTGTCTTTGAGGAGTCACAGCGTCACAGGCCAATACAGGCCTCAGCAGTGACCAGTGACCCATAGAGGTTCATTTACTATGAATCAGCTGCCCAAGCTTCGGACAACTCCCAAGTAAATATGAAAAGCCAATTGTTTGATATTAAATCCTGCTCAGAGCTGCTTCGTAGTGGTCCCCAACACTGGGTGACCAATTGAAGTTAATTCTGAGACTCAGGATCAGGAAGGACAAATGACCAGGCTGTGACAACCCCACCTTCAGCAGTTCTACCCGAGCTGGCTCATGTGATCTGGTGACGCCAGCTCACCCCTCCTGTGACAGTGAGAGCCCTTCCCAGTGAGATGTTCAGAAGCTGGGTGGCCACCAGACTCTCTGAGATCATCTGCAGGGCCTCGTGACAGCTTTTCACACCCTTGCAGGGAATCAGTGTCCCTGCCAAGTCTTCCATTTTCTAAATCAGATAGCCCTGTTGATACAGGAAAATAAAGATGAGTTCATGTTCTCTAAAACCAAAGAATGAATTTTAGGAACAACGGAGGTTAAATGCAGAATATATTTATTGAGAGAAAGAAAGCTTCTATCCAAGAGAGGGACAGAAGGGGGCCCGAGTGGGTTCCCCGCCCAACGCTGTCTTTTCCAGGGATTTTTTTTGTTTTTTTTTTTTCCCCAGGGATTTTTATAGGGAAAAACCATGAGGTGAGGCGGGTCCAAGGTAGGGGAAATGGACAAAACTATGGTCCACCAATAAGACTGCAAGGATAATTCTTCAGATAAGACTGAGTGGACTGGGATCAAATGGGAAAGCGAGTCACGTAACAAGCGGGCAGGAATGCAGAGCGGGCTTTTTCCCTTAAGGGGTTGGGTCAAGGACTCTTCAAGGTGGTAGCTACCTATTTAGAATATCAATCCCTGCTGTCCATCCCTTGGGAGGTATGTGGGTGTATTTGTTTAGTCTTTTTGTCTTGAGGTCTGGCCCACAGGTACTTTATCTTTTATGTTGGCTTCTTCAAGGGCCCGGCCCTGTCTGACTGCCTGTAACATTTCTGTCTACCTCAGCTGCCCATAACACGGTTGCATTTAATTCTGCCTCTTAGGCCCAGGTTCACTGAGGCTTCTCCCTCTTCGACGCGGGGTCCCTTTGGGAATACTGAGCTCGGTGCGAAGCACTCCTGCACTGCTCTGGAGGCCAGCTGTCTCATCCTTGTCTCCCTTCACCAGCCCTCCCTTTCTTACCCCACTCCAGCTTTCCATGTCTCTTTGCAGTCTGCAGCTGCCCCACCTGACTACCCATGTGGCATCCCAGGGACAGCCCAGGGTCACCCAGGACTCAGCTCCCGAGGCCGGCTGATTGGCTACGAGGTTGCCTGTAAGTGTAATCTGCTCCAATCAATTCACTTCCTGGGATTTTGGGACTTGATGCCCTCTCTGCTGACTGAAACGGTAAGGTACATAACTCAGCATTGACGGGCAGCCATATCTGTCAAGGAAGAACAGACAGCGCTACGAAAAGCAGCCGGTCCTGAATGGGAGAGGCTTAACCAAACAAAATGTATTTCTTCCTCCTGCAGTTGAACAGGGTTGGGCGGGTCTCCTGGGAGGTGCTCCTCCAAGTGATGACTCAGACCTAAGGTCCTGCCTTTTTTCTTTTCTTTTGTCTTTTTGAGACAGGGTCTCACTGTGTAGTTCAGGCTGGCATTGAGCTCACTTTGTAGCCCAGGCTGGTCTTGAACTTGCCACGATCTTTCTTCCTCAGCCTCCCAAGTGCTGAGATTACAGGCATGCACCACTACACCTGGCCTTCTTTTCTTTTTCTGAGGTCTCACTGCAGTCCAGGCTGGCCTTGAACTCACTGTGCTGGTCTCAAACTTGAGGGGATCCTCCTGCCCCAGCCTCCTAGGTGCTGGGATCGCAGGTATGCACCACCACACCCAGCTGATCCTGCCATTCTGAGGTCCCACCATCACCTTCCACTGCAAGAAGCAGGTAGAGGGAAGGGGGCCGGCAGGGTATGAGGAAGGTCTAGCAGCTCTGGACAGCTGTGGCCTGAAAGTGACATGTCACTTCTACCCATAAACAACAGTCGGATGTCAATCTGTAGCCTCATCTTACTGCAGAGGAGGCTGGGAGATTTCCTCTTTCATGTGCTGAGGAAGAAGAAAAAAAGTAAAACTTGGTAAAAACTAGTGACTGAAAACTTGCTTTTTTAGAAGCCACTTGTCAAAAGCTGACTCTATCAAAGAAAAGTGGCCACAGTCAGATGTAAGAGATGGGGCAAAGGTCCCAATCAGACAGTTCCTGCCTTCCCCAGGACACCCTTCCTGGGCATTCCTCTTGCGCTGAGCTGATTCACCTTATTTTTGGTCATTTACATACGAAAGAGAACTAGCTAATAAAATCCTTGTCTTAATATTATCATACTATGAATGCAGCCTAATTGTACTCCTTTAAAAACCTTTCAATTGAATTGGTATGAATGTAACTATCCTTGCTAAGTTTGTGGACCCCTCCCTTGTCATATGTTGAAATCCCAAGCCCTAAGTGACAGTTTGAGGATGAGAGGCCTTCTTAATGTGCCTAGGTCAAGGTGCAGGGCCTCGGTGATGGGATCTTTGCCCTGGTGAAAGAGGTCTATGAGAAGCCAGGCATGGTAGCGAATGCCTGTAATCCCAGCACTCAGGAGGCTGAGGCAGGAGGATCACTGTGAGTTCAAGACCAGCCTGGGCTACAAAGTGAGCTCAAGGCCAGCCTGAGCTGCATAGTGAGACCCTGTCTCAAAAGGACAAAAAAAAAAAAAGAGG